>JAUBOD010000129.1:792156-803742 GCA_032353885.1 Nothura maculosa
AGTTGCAAAGAAATAATTGTTTGCCTTTTGCCTATTAAATATTTAGCTTTAAATCCGACTAGCTATGGAAATGTTTTGGAAATGGATTAAAGTACTTCTGTGAATTTAAAAAGAGGAAATTAAAGAACTCACTCATTTTCTCCTTTTTTCATTTGTTTTCAGAGCACCTAACAATTCTTTGTATCCTTTAACTCCCCTAAGATCACATTAGAGCGTAAACTGGGGTCTTAATTGGATAATAACAGTAAGCTGGTTCATGCGTACAGCAGTTTTCCAGGGCATGCACAGTAAAGTGTTTGAGAGAGTGCTGCTGTTCAAAACATAGATCTGATTTTCTGATTCTGATGTCAAATGAGAGCACAGTGATGGGCTGCATCATTGTCACAAGCCTCTGACTCAGCTAGAGCTCTTTTATAGAAGCAAGAGGCAGCTCTTGGCTCAGGTGAGCTGTTTTGCCCCATGTGCCTTTGCCAAGGCAGAATGTGTACATCAGGGTTTTATTGCTATTGGATTTTTTCTCCAGATGGTGTAACAAGGGATAGACTGCAGGTAGCTTGCCAAGGAATATGTGATGTTTGGGCAAAATGTAATACCAAGGTACAATTTTGAGGGTAAGTGTATCAATCACTTAATCATCAAATCGCAGCACTTCTTGTATTTTGGGTCAAACCTTTGTATTCAGGCCAGACCAATTAACAAGCTTCGGCCAAATATTTTGAGGGTGAAATTTGGTATTTTTTCACTCTGAATATTAAGGTGTCCGCCATTAGGATGGTAAGAGCTAATGTTCAACTGATACTTGTACTGCAAAGATGAATTTCTAAATTCCTCTGAGATTCTGTTAGCTCAATTAAAAATAGAAATGTATTGAGTTCACCTGTGATTCTTCTCTTTTTAGTACCTCCAGAGTAAACTGAGGAAAAATGAGAAATGGTATTTTGGTGCTACAAATGACAAACATGACTTAATCTCAACAGTGCAAGTATTTGACTTTTGAAACTGTGCTTTGTGTTTGCCATTTCCCAGGAATCTTTTAAAAATAATTTCTAGCCTCTCTAATGAAATATACAAAAAGTTGTAATAAAACCAAGATGGATTAGATCACTACATCTTCCAGTTGATGAATGATTATTCTTTGAATGGTTCAGTGAATTGTCATGATGATAAGACCACAGAAAACTCAGTCTAAAGACATTCTTTAGGTAGCCTATATGCTGTATTGGGACTGCACCAAACTGATTTTCTGCTGCAAACAATACCAGATTATTATCGTGGCTGGCAGAAAACAATGTGTAAATTATAGCTTTGTCTGGCACATATGGAAGAAGATCCATCAGATGGTATCATGTATGAAAAATGGTTTCTCGATTGTCTTGGTCAAGTAACTAGAAGTCTAGACGCATCATCTTTTAATCTGAGGAACGATGGGACCAACAGTGACAAGAAGGAAACTGCAGGGTTCTGAAAACAGATATATCGAATCGGGAGCGCAGTCATTTGTCAGCTGCCCTGGCAGATAAAATAAAATGTGAGGAAGACAAAATAGGTTCCTTTAGGTTACATAGAGACTGCTATATAAACTTACAGATTCTTAGGGCTATTGTCGTATTAAACCAGGCTGCAAAAGAGGTACCAAAGCAATGGGATTGTCCCGATTAGTTTGTGTCCCAACTGCTGGGTAGAACTCGTGGGCACTTTCTGCGTGTGCTTTAGCTTGGGGCTGCGCAGGAGGGAGAGCGGCCGCCGCCTCTGCCCCCGGTGCCTCCCCTCGCGCCTCTAGTGGGTACCTGCCTGTGCAGCTGCGGGATGAGGGCCCCTGGAGATGCTCCTAGTGCTCCTCACCTAATAAGCACTTCAGGCACCTTAGCCTGGGTGAAGTGAAGGGGTGGATGAATGATTGGAAATTTGAGTATTGAGCTTCTCTGAGAGTCTCAAGTCTTGTGCACAGAAGTTACTTTTGCAGCATGTTTTAGAAGTCACCTAGCTGTAACTTTAGCTGATGCATGCAGAGAAGCCGTATGTCAGGGCATTTTGATTCTGCCTTTCTAGTCGTGTTTGGCAGCTGATCTTCAGAGCCCATTAAGCTCATTTTGTTACAGTTTTTACTATTGACATTTAAGATTAAATGCTGGGGAATGAAAGAAAGAACTACAAGTCATCATGACTTTGTGTTTCGGTGTAGCTTTGTCAGGCTGAAGCAACATACTACAGTCCGTTATTTTAGTCTTGTGGAGTTACTGTGCATCTGTAATTTCAACAGCTGTTTAGTTTAAGATACATCTGATACTGCAAAGCAAGATTAGAACCAGCCTACATGCTCATTAAATGTATAGACCATCATTCAGAAGCTTTGGGGGGATGATTGTTCAACTAATTTCAGTTGTACCACTGCAGTTCTCCCCTCTACCCCTTCCATGGTAACGTGTCCATTAGTGCCCATCGGTCACTAAACCCCATTCTGCACTGATATCTTGAATGCTTTCCATTAAACGATCACATGCTTGACCTCATCTCAGGGGAAATGAAGTATTTAAGTCATCATGAGAGAAATTTTAGCACAATAATTATGCCAAGATTTCAGAACTCATTAGTAATGCTAGGTGCACACAGTGAAGGTAGCGCAGGTCCCGTTAGGCTTTGATGTTGTTTCCTTGAAATCCAATCTTCCAGTTGCCTGTCTCACTCTCACAAGTGGCAATCACACATGCAGGTAGTTAAACTCCTTCAGTGGTTTTTGTGGTCTGGGGAAAAACTAGGCTTCCAGGGGTAGTGAGTGGCAGAGGAGGTGCTCTGAGAGATGTTTCTGTTAGCCATGCAAGCCACTAGTAATACAGTTCCTGCCGTCCTGCTTAAAGGAGGATTTTTCTTGATGGCCACTGAGTATTAAGCCATTTAATGTCCTGATGAGCAAGGTGCTGACACAAAGTCCTCCTGGGAGGCTAAAAGAGAGTAGGCAGCTCCCTATGCCACTCTGCCAAAATGAGGCAGCTAAGCACGTGCATCATGTTTGCCAGGAGTTCCTCAGTTTGTGCTGGGTGCCTGATGATAACACGTGAGGTTTTCTTATTGCATCCCTTACAGATGCTTCTTTTCATATCAAGTGTTACGGCAAGGGCTTTGTCTGAGTGTTTGTTTGCCCGTGTAACTAGACCAGGCGCCTAGTTCCTGACATTTGCTAGAGAGATCCAAGCTTGCATGCAAGTTGGAGAGTGCACGGCTCTATCAGCGTGGGCTAAAGAAAGCATTTACGGCCAAGGTTGTGGTGCTCTTTAAAGTGGCAGTGAGTGCTTTTGCCTTTGTGAGGATTACTGTGGTCGTTCTGGGTCTCCCACTGCTAACAGCATTTGCACAAGGAACCTTGTCAGAGGTTAATTGGGAGAGATCTTCTGAGATCTTCTATGGATACAGTTTCCAGGTAAGGATTGGACATTTGAGTGTGAAGCTTCTGCAGTGCTACCAGCCGGATGGCACCGCCACTGCCTCTCTCTGGGGACGGGAACATCTGCGGCTTGGTGCCCAGCTGGACGGCAGCCCCTGCGGAGCAGCAGCTGCAAGCGTGAGAAGTCTGGTAGGTCTTCTCTAGAAAGGTTGATTTGCTGAAATCATTTGAAAGTCCTGCCAATGCCTCATTTTCAATCTCCCTGCTTGTAATTGGCCTAAACAGTGCATGTCTGCTCATACCTCACAATGTGCAATGCTTTATTTATTTGCTAAAGGTTATTCTGTTTAACTGATTGTCTAAACCTGACAGATTAGATTTAGCTAGTGGCAGCTTATAGATTTTGAGAAAACCCAGCACATGCTGACTTCGTAAATGCAACATCTGGCCCTTCCCTTTTTAACGTATGAACCGTTTTAAGGGATGGTCGGGTTTCTGGGATTTTTAATACTGGCATATTCTGTCACATCTAGTACATGTTGAAGGAAGCAGTCGCCAGGTCGAAGAGAACCAGCACTTTTCTGTTTGCAGATGACTGTGTGTTCTTTCTCATTGCTGCTTTTAAAATTATCATCATCACCTTTTGCCCTTCACTACCCTAAGCCTAGGTACCCAGTGTGGTTCATTATCACTCCTATAATACTTTGTATAGGAGCAAAATGTTATTTTCCTGGGCTTTTTTGGCACCATGTTAGGAAGTGAACTTCACAGCATGTGGTAGTAAGGATTTCGGCTGTGTGCAGCTCAAGGCTTTGTCTTGAGCATTTGATATGAACACCATCCTTATCAAAATAAATCAGGCCTTGAGGCCGTATGACCAAAGCACAGGCCGTAAGTCCGCAACCAGAATAATTTTTAAAATCCTGTTGTCGGACTTGTGGTGCTCCCCAACACCAGTGTGTTCCGGGTGGCAGGCTGTGGTGTGCTGTGCTTACGTGCAGCACAGAAGTGACTCTAGAGCAGTCAGGCCAAGGTCACTGTCACATTCATCTCAGTGGCAGCCGAGCAGCTGCTGCAGCAGGAGAACCCACCCTGTGTATCAGCTGCTACACCCGGTCTGCAGGGGCTGGAGAAGGAACGGATTTGTGAGGGAGGGATTCTTAAAGATACAGGTAATGCTTGTGGAGAAGATGTCATTCATGTAAAATTTAACATTTGGCTTTAATGTAACCTCTTATTAGATCCCTGTAATAGCTGTTGGCCAATGCAGCTTTCATATTTTCAGCCTTTAGCTAAAGATCTTCTTATTGAAAATAATAATAAAATAAAAATATCAAAATTAATGATCCAAATTTAGATATAAATGGAACTCCGAAAGCTGTGTTAATATAGAAATGAATGAATCCTAGAGGCTGTGTAGTCTTGGATGTGCTTTCTGTGCATTTAAGGGAAAAGTGTAGCTCCTAAACTGAAAATGCTGTTGCTTTGAAAACCAGCAGGCACATGAAAGAAACTTCAGACTACATCATAACTCTCTTAAAGATTTTGTTTTAGAAACATGGGTGTAATGATGCTTTCTCTTAAACAGGACAGGCTCAACACAACAATAATAGTGAAGCTGAAGAATACATACTTGTAAATGTTACAATTTTTTTTTCCTGTCTTAGGAAACTAAAGCATTTTTAATTAATATAGAAATACTCTTCTGTCAAAAAAGCCCCCACAAAACCCAAAAAACTGTTTGTTTGATGTGTCTGATCATTTGATATTTACAGCCTGCTTTTGCAATCTCAGATGCTGATGTGAACTCCAAACCTCTTAAATACGTCCTTTGCCTTCTAATATGTAAGTTTCTTTGAAAATATGAGAGTTGCATAATAGCTACTTCAGTCTTTGTGTAAAGAACAAAATCTAGGAGAACTGTCTGAGCGTATTCCCTGTTCATTGAGATAAATCTTTTGCAGGGACAATAAGTTATTATGTATCATATTTAAGCAATTAAAATAAAAATGAAATTAGTACTATCTGACACTTCAGATTGATTTTGATGGACAATAGGACAGTGAGCAAAAGAAAATGAAAACAAGAATATGAAAAAAATGAAAACAGGAATAGTGAAAGCAGAATTTCTTTCTCCTGTTTCAGTGACCTTCACCTTCTCAGCATTCTGCTCAAATATCAGAAAATCTAAGGTAGTAAAGAGTGACAGGAAGCATATCTGACAAAACTGACTCTGAAGTCTTCTTGAATAAAATGCTTCTTAGCACCAGCAGTTTAGCATTAAAAGCAGAATGTCTTTAAAGTGAACCTAAACACTTATCAGACAACAGACAGCTCCAGATTTTAAGACTAATGTTTGAGATAAAGCAGAAGTGATGGGAGGAGGCGTGCGCAGCGTTGCCTCGTGGCTGCTCTGGTGACAGCGCCGTTTGTCTGGCCCAGTCACCTGCATCAGAGATCTAACACGGATGCTGCTGGCGCGCAGGAGGTGCCGTGCCCGGCCTTGTCGCCTTGTCAGTCACACAGCCAGGCTCCTTGCCCTTCTGCCTTACACAAAACGTCACCTTTCTAATTGCTGTGCAGTCGCTGGAGGGACCTCTTTGTCTAAGCCTTGAAGCAAAAGTGGTTTCCAATCAGTTAATAAAGAGAAAGAACATCAATGCGGCCTGCAACAGATTTATCGTTTTTCCATTTCCAGCCATAACCATGTTAATTACCCAAAATATTGCAAATTTTAGTTCAGCTATGCCGACTAAAGCCGTGGCTAGATTCAGGTTAAGCTGTGGTTGACTTTTGTTGAGGGACTAGTGTGGTATCTTTGTAGTGCTGTGTGTGTATGTAGGATGCAAAGTCTCTTGGGTGACTTTCAACAGCGTTTTCTGGCTTCTTGAGAGCCACAGCCCCAGGGAACATACTCGGACGTCATCAGAGGAGCCTTGTTGTATTCTTTAAGTGTACAAAATCAGTTATCTGTGCTTTATATAGTATGTTAGATTTCTTTAGATTCCCATTCATTTTTTTTTCCAAAATGAGTAGAGGCATACACTGATTTTTATGCCATATCCACTTAAAATGCAGGCCTGTTTTATGGGCTTTTTGTCATTATTGGTTATTCAGGTGGCATTCTCAGACAATGGGGATCAAGGTCACTGAAGATCAAGGCCAGTGGAGGTCTCCTTTGCTTTGAGTTTCTTTTGAAAAATGGTACCTTTCAGGGAGATTTTTCCGCTGTTTTTCAGAAAGTGGTATGAATTAAGCTTAGAAGCTTGAATGTAGCTTTCAAAGACAGGTCTATGTTTAAAAGTGCTAGAATGATTTGAGTCATCTCTTCAGGCAGCCTGCATCAAAACAGCTATTGGGTTTATTGATAGCAAAGATTGAGGATAAAGTAATCAGAAATTGCTTAAGTTCATAGGTATGGATTTAGATTTTAAATGATTTAGATGCATAGATCTTAAATGATTTAGATTTAGTTTTAAAGAAAAGCACCTAGTTTTGCTCTTAAAAGCTCTAGTGACAGGTAATTATCCCAAAGCTGGACTGCTTCTTGCTCAAAGATATTTCTGGCCTCATTATCCTTTAGCAGATGCAGCTCCCGTTGGTATCATCCCTGACGCTGCCTCTGTGGCTCCTACGAGTGTGAATGAGACCCTGCGATTTCCAGGAGTCCCTTTGTTACATGTCACACTTGGCTGTATCTTCCCTCCCGCTCCTCTTTAATGTGGCAACCTTCCTGCCTAGTCTTCTTTTGTTCCAGAAATATAATAATCCTTTTTTTAAGAGAACAAATATAGAAAGGGGAAAATAGTTCTGTCTCAAGGGAAGTGAATATTTGAATCTCAGGAAAAAATTCCTTGAAAAAATTTCTAGAAAAACTTCAGTAAAATAGAACCTGAGATATTTTGCATGGAGTATGCTCTATAAATAATATGACCAAAAATGTTTTAAGCAAGACCATGAATGAGAATGTGATTAATAAACAGCAGGCAAGTTAACTAAGATGCTGGGTATACTTAACATATAACTTATCCTGGCAGTAGATCGTACCATGAAATAATTTTTCCAGAGATCCTTCTTCCTGCCTTTTAACAACCTGCTGTTTCTTGCCACTGTCATCATCATAAACTTCCTACAGACAAAAATATATGAAATAAACCAGACATGAGCCAAGACACAGGTGCTAAGTCCTACAATAAATGCTTCCTGTCATGGAAAATCCTTGGCAACCCAGACATATGCAACAAACTTAGTCCAATGCACCAGCCATCCTTGAGAAAACTCAATAGATAAAAAGAAACAACTGCTATACACAGAGTACATTTCTTCAAATATGTGAGAAAAGACAAAAGCCTTTAGTTACGAGCACCCAGCTCCATCTGTAACCTAAGCCCTCATCCATAATTGGAAGATAAGCCTGGGAAACAAAATCCTTAGCTGTTCCTGGATACAAAGTGTGTATCAATAGGGTTTATTCTTTTATGGCGCATCCTAGTTTTCTCCATTGGAAACCTTCAGCCTCCAAGGACAATTAATTACCTATTCTATCTGTCTAGCTCATCCCACGGGAGCTACTGAGCTCCCTCCTTGCTAAGGTTCCTTTATTCTCTAAAGGTACTTTTCATTTCAAATTTTATAAATGAGTAGCATAATTAAATTAAACATGGCGATCTCTTTACAAGCTATCTTTAGCCTGAAGTCTGTAGTATTGTATGCTTAAACCTGCATCTGTTCTTTTGTTCACTCTATAATTTTATCTTACAAAAAATACTATCTCTCTCTACAAATTGAGCATTACTTAGAAAAAATCTTTAATGAATTCCCCTTATCCTTCTTCTCTTACATATTTTGCCTTCTACTTCTAGTTTTACACATTTGGATTGCTTTGTTTTGTCTTTATTAGGCTTGTGGGCTCCTAAGTTCAAGGAATATAACCTGAGGTGATCTTATTTGACAAGATAGTGGCAGCTAGTGCAGGATATAAATAGTGGAAATAAATGCTTATTAATGCAAATATATCTGCAGTAGGTACTTCGAGCATTTTATTTCAAGCTTTGGATCTTGAGCTAGAATTTCTATTTATATTAGACCCTTGCTCATTCAGCCTGTGAATTTAAGCATGGAAAGTTAGGTCATTGCCAAAAGGTCAAGGAGAGATGAGGCACCAGCTAAAGGCCAAGCTGATTGCTTTTAGCTGCTACTGGCTGCCAATTTGCTGAACCTCCATATAGGACTAAAGTAATAGGACATTCATTTAAGCTTCCAGATGTCCTGGCCTTGTCTGAACAAAGTACCAATACTTCTGTTCTCAGGTTATAGTTTGAAACCTCAAACTAGCAGTAGTTTGAAACAAACCGTCCTCTGAGACTGCTTAGAGAGAAGAGTTTGCCTTTTTCAGCAGAGCATTAATGACAGACCAGTCATCTTCCAAAGAAGAAATAAGATGAAGCTCCTTGAAAACTAGGCTATTTCAATAAAAGCAGAATTGAGCTCTTCAGAGCAGATTGACCATTCACTTCCTATAGTGAGCAAATCACTCTTCTGGGGTGAGGATTTTGTAATGAGAAGTGTTTTGGGAGTGCTCTTGCCAACTTAGTGCCATCCTCAAGTACAAAGTACCAGACACTTGCTATAGAAATTACTCCATTAGAGGCAGCTGTACAAATGATAAATCTGGGCATAGATTGCCAGATAAAGTAATACAGATACTATGTAGTAGCTGTATTTTTAAAACCTTTTAATTTCATGAAATACAGTTACTTATTGATGCTCATGTTATTATTCCAATAGCAGGTTACATCCCAACACTTAAGGACTTTAAAACTAGTCAGGAGAAAGATCAGAAAATATAATGTGATCTGCCTTTGCAGTCAGCAGCAGTGAGCGGCCTCACAGGCGTTTGCCACTTGGACATTCTTCTGGGTCATTTTCTCCGTTTGATCGTGGGAGAGGCAAGAAAGGTGCCAGGTCCTTCTGCAGCCTTCCCGCAGTTGTGCCAGAGAAGCCTCTGGTCTCTCACAGTCTTGGAGGTCCCATAGCTGCTTCCCTACTCAGGGGCAGGCGTTTTTGCAGGATGGTGAGAAGTGAGGCTGTGTCTGGCTTGTTGACTGTTTTTACTTCCTGACCTCTGAAGTGTTGTTGCTTTTCCGAGTACAGAAGTGGGACTGCCATTCTGCTGGCTTCCTGCAGGAGGCTGCAAAGCTTGGAGAACTGTAGGAGCGCTAGGGTACAGTCAACTTTTCTCATAACAGACCCAGACTTTCTCTGTTCTTCATGGCCAATCACAGCCATGTTGGCTCCATCACAGAGGGTGGCAGGGAAAGCTTATGTCTGCCAGCAAAATGATATTTTGTCTTACCCAGCTGAGGCTGTGTCTGCCACTTGACTTATCCTCACTATGACCTGCTTTACTGATGATATCTGAGGAAAATGGGTCTAGATTCTGCATGTATTATCTAAAGCACTTTCAATGAATGCTTGTTTCACATTAATATTGGAGCCTTACTTACCAGCTATTTATAAACCTCTGCAAACATGGTTTAATAGAAAACATAGGGAAGAGAATAAAGTAATCTAAATCTCTGTGTGGACTTACATCAGTAACGTGGTATAGGCAAAGGACAAATCCCTGAAAGCTGTGGGTCTGCCATCCCCGGGCTAGCCCTGCGCCTGCGGGAGCAGCATCAGCCGTCGAGCCTGACTCTGTCCTCTGTAACCCCGATGGGGCCTCACGGAACAGAGCTCCCCACTGCTTGGAGCCCCTCGGTTCAGCCCTTCAGCTGCCCTGCTCTGCCCTGGCTCTGCCCTGCCCGATGGCTGGGGCTCCTGGCAGGGAGCAGCAGCTGCCAGACACTGGTGTGGGAGGAAGAGGGATGAGAGGGAGGCTGTCTGGGAGTGACCTTTTCATGTTCCCTGTCACTGAAGTCTGACAGAAAATTCATTATTTATAATTACTGTAATTTTATGTTGCCAACTTGAAATGCAAAATGCTTATGATAGTTTTCCATCTTTTACTGTATTGTCTTATAGTTGGAGGCTTTGTAAAGCTGGAATGTTTGAGTTTGTGCTGATTTTAGGGAACTGTTGCATCAGGAATGTTTGATGCAGTTTTGATCCATGTGCTGGTAGGGTAGTGTTGTGCATCTCCTGGTGAAGGATCGAGGAGTGGCTGTTGCGCTGTGAAGGCTGACTCTAGAGGAAGGTAAAATGCCTGCAGATCTTGGCATGCTCTTCAGAACACGGTGGGAATTCCTTTGTGGAATCTGCAGGAGGACCTCCCCTCTCCCTGGAGGAGCTCTTGCTCCCGTATGTGTAGCGGACAAGAAGAGGCGGCTCCAGCAGGGCCTCGGAGCCGCCGCGCGGCTGCTCTGGAGGGGTAACATGGTGCTGCCTGTGTGCCTGTGAGTGGCCTGGAAAGCCAAGCGCTACAGCCTGCTTAGATCAGGAAGGTTTGAAAACCCTCGTCCTGGATCAACAGAGAGACCATGACATTTGTGACCATGACATTGACAACTGCAAGATTTGTGCTGGAGACGCGTCTCTGTGTGACATACGGCTCTTGACTGGTTGCTCCTTCGATCTGAAAAAATGCTTTGTTTTGCCTATCATCTTACTGCAGAAACTCTAAAATAATTCAGTAGAATAGGATAGAAATAAAAGAAAAACAAGAGGAAAATTTCTTTCTGGAGGGACTGAAAGTGAAGGCAGAGGCAGGGTCTGCACCGTGGTGCAGCAGGCGGCTGGGTCACGGTGCCCGAGCGCTGCTCGGGTTGGCGCAGGCTGGAGCTGAGGGCGCCTTGGGCGAGTGAGGCACTTCGGACTGAATTTGGCTTTCAACAAACAGAGTGTGTAACTGTCTGTGAACAGGTACGATGTATTTCTCACTTCCTGTACCAAACAAATCTAATAATCTCAAGTGCTGGGATCTCTATGATACAACACAGTAGAAGTGCTGCAAAAATCGGGTAAATGGGAGCGTGCTCTGAAAATTCATCCTCTAAAGATTTTCTGCAGAATCTGAAGCCCTTTTATCCTTTCACTGGAGATACAGCCAACCTGAATTTTACCAAGTATTTAGTACTTTAAAATGGGTGTGACATTCACTTTGAGATGCGAGTTTGTTGGTTAGTTATACAGGATGCCTTTATATATTCTGTCTACATATAAAGTGCTTCCAAAAAAAGGTCATCAGATTTCTTTTTATACAATTT
>JAUBOD010000129.1:819842-841071 GCA_032353885.1 Nothura maculosa
AGAGTGAAGGTATTTTGGCTAGGTAGTTTTATCAATTGCTCATAGCCATTTTCTCCTTTAGCCTTTCTCCTTTAGCCCGTAGCCTTCTCCTTTGAATTCCTGCGCAAGACAGGCTACTAGTCCCTCTTGACAGTCTCCATGTCTGTGGTGTGTGTGGGAGAGGAGGGGGACTAGGCCTGGGTGGCCTCCTCATTTAAGCAGGTTGGAATAGACCTCTGCTTTGCAGGGGGATCCATCTTGCTGCATTGAGGCAGGCAGACTTGGATCACCAGCTTGCAGCCTCTCTGTGCCTTTTGCCCCGTTGCTAAGTTAACTAACATACCTTTTTGGAATACTTTTTACATTCTTTAATAGTAAATCAAATGTTCATGCGGTGTTTTAGGGTACAAGTTTTAGTGTACTGAATTGTTAACTCATGTGCATTTAGGATATTTAAAGGCAGACAGTGTTGTAAAAGAACAACAGTAGACTAAACATCCAATCATGTGCGTGTACCTCTTTCTTGATTGTTTTAATCTTTTGAACACTGCAGTCTTCCTGAAATGTACACAGACCCTTGAAATTGTATGTGGCTTCCATTTCAATTTGTATGTATGTCTCATAGCTCTTTGTAACACCTTGATGGAAAATGCACCTGACGTGGAATGGGTGAAGTTTGGTCCTGGAAGATGTCTATCTAATTTACATGTACACTAATATGTAGATAAAAGTACCAGGAATTTACTGTGTGATGGTAATGTGACGAGGAGCTCCAGGTGGCTCTTTTAAACGTGGAAAGAAAAGGAAGACCATTTCTGAAATACTGTGTATAAAGTCTTTCATGGATGTTCTGATTACTTTAAATTACATATGTGCACAGAGAATGGAAACATTTTGTAGGCATAGCTCAGAAGTAGAAGGATAATTACTGTCACCAAAATTATTGGTTACTGTGTGCTTAAGTAAATTGTGGTTTGCACTGCTCTAAGCATCTAATCCTGGTTCTTCATATTCCTTAGAATGATTTTACTCCTTATTTCATTTTCTAGTCTGTTTATAAAGTATAAATGTATCTAAATTAAAAATAATGACCAGGCATATACCAGGATCTCACTCAAAATGACTAGTAAATTGTGGTTAACCACAATGTTATCAAGGTATCTTTAATAAATATTTTTATTGAGTCACCTTTCCATCAGTAATTTGTGTAGCACCTCTAAACATTTTAAAATCTTTGGACAATTACTAGTATGTTTAAACAGCAGTTAGCTGTGCAGAGAGATAGAGTAGCATTGCAAGTTTAAAATTACTGGAAAAACAAAAGAGAATACTACAAAGAGTTGAGAAGTAGATGTTAGACAGTACTTGTTAAGGTAGAGCATTAAGATTTTTTCTCACATACCCATTGCACTCTGCTCTTGGTTTTTCTATATGAAAGTCCATGCTCGGCGAGGTTTACAACCATGCTCCCAAATGGGAAGAAATTACAGCAGGATGCTGGAAAGTCTCCCTCCTTCTGAACAAAAATATGGTACCTTTAGCTCCTACATGTGCAGGATGCTCTCCTTGCAGCTGCTGGCTCTGGCTAGAGAAGGAACATGAGAGATTGGCAGTGTTTCTCCCTTGACATCTCAGTATCTTTAGCCACTGAAGTTGGAAATGTTTCCCTTCCTGCCCTTCCTGTCATGTCCTGATACAATTTTAATTCTGCGTTTTTAGTTCGTTCCTTTAAAGCTGCTGTGTCCAATTCTGTTTTTCTCTCCAGTAATATTCAGAGCTAAATTATGAGCTTAAAATATTTCCATAGTTTGTTAAGAGGGACTTTTATGGTCCCACATATCTGCTGTTAGCTTCAGTGCTTTGAAGTGCTATTGAAACAGTACAGTATTTCTTGTAGCAAACTGCGAGCAGACAAAGTGTGTATCTCAAATGTTACGTAAGCTTCATTTCAGTATTGCCTGAAGCTTGAACTGAGGGTCTCAGTGGTGGCCACGAGCCCCCATGCTTGGCACTGTGCACGGGAGGTTGCCCAGGTGGGAGGCTGGAGGCCGAGCCTGCTCAGGCAGTGCAGCTGCCTTGCTGCTGTTCTGCCCCGTGGCTCTTTCATCCAGGGATGCTCTATATAGGTCATACAGCGAGACCTAAAGCAGGTGCACACGACTAGAAAAAACACGTGGCTAGACACCTTCCCCCCCACCGCCCCCTCATCAGCCACTTTTAGTTTCCCAAAGTGTTTGTATTTGGGAGACAGGGGAAACATGTTTTAAAGTATTAAACCAAATTGAATTTACTTTTGTACTTAAGAGTTATTGTCTTGCACTATCCACAATATTTAGATTCTTTGTTTCCTGTTGTTTACTCTGTCCCAATTCCCTTTCATATGGAAACTCTTTTGGGGGTTGTATGAAACAAGCCTGTGCTCCTAATAAGACTCCCTAGCATAGTAAGTGTGAAAAGTGACTTTACTTGATGCTTTTTACGGCTCTTTTGTCAAGATGAAACAGATAAGAAAGGCAAATCCTCAGGCAACTAAACATGTGCAGTTTTTTAGCTTGCCTGAGAGATGAAGTGGATAAGCCTGAGCCCCCTGATGTAGTGTTTGTTTGGGGAGCAAATAAAAAAACCCTTGCATCTACAAGACATTTGTGTGGACAGTTTGCCCAGTAACTATTTTTATATGTGAAAACCCCCAAACTTGAATATATTTTGTAGCTTGGCAACTAGATTTGCAGACGCTGGAGAAATGCTGATCCTGCTTTTCATTAAGCTGTATGTCTCCTTTCATGTGAAGGACACAGTTGTGCTCTATGGTGTCTTTTTTAAGAAATATTTTAGTGTGTATTTTTACAAAGTGAGAAGGGTAAAAAACACCAGAAGATACAGCAGGATATGAATATTTCTATACCATAGAATAAAAACAATAAAGTCTGCCATGAGATTTATGCTTTTCAGCAGTGGTAATTCCAACAAAGACACAACAGTGCTCTCGATCAGTTTATCGGAATAGAAGGGAGTAATAACTGGTGGACATGGACATGTTACTAGGATTTTTTGTTCATCTGCTTCCTCAAATGTAGTCTAAATGTAGAACTTTTTAAAAGCTATATATAAGCAATGTATGCAGTAATCCTGTTACTTATGAGTAGGATTAATGAGTGTATCTTCTGTGGAAGCTTTGAAAACTTTCCTTTCAGGTCCCAAACTTGCCAGCATTTTTGTTAATTGATTGTTAAGATAATCCATGCATATATAGGAATATGTTTTGATGTTGCTTTTAATGGTTATCATTTCTGTTCAAGCAACTTGTCTTGGATTAAAGAACATAAATTACCCTTAAAAAAGTTCTAAATTTGCTCGCCTATTTAAGAAGTAGACAAATTATTGTAGTACAAAGCACAAAATAAATAGTTATTAATTTAAATAAAAGTGACTCTATATTATTAAAGCTGCAAACAAATTTTTCAACTCATGATGCCTGCAGTTTTCCTAAGCAGGGCAGACACTGACCTGGAAAAAAAGGATCTAACTAGTTTTGTTCTAACAAGATATCTGTTCAGAAGTACCATCGGTCTTCTTGTAAAGCTAAATCTTTTATTAAAGCAAGTTTTTCTTTCTATATAAACTCAGAAATTCTTCCAGATTACACAATTGTCTTTTAACAGAACTCAAGATAGCAATTAAAAAGACAACAAGGGAAATAAAAAAGGAAAGAGACTTCCTAATATTAGCTTGTATGTTATTTTTGTTACGAAGTAGAAGTTCACTTTGTTACCTTTGGATACAAGGAACTCATGTCCCTAATTCTCTGTATGAGAGCAGTTTGGAAGCTGGGATGTAGCTCACGTGGAGGTGCTGATGGTGAGGTGAGTCTTACGGTCTACGATGTATCCCTATCAGATCATGTCATAGTGTATCCCTGTGCTGTGCTCAACAAGCAAAGAAAGTGGGATTGTAAATGAAGCTCATGCTTCACTGCTATCACTGCGATATTTGATACGCCATCTATTGAACTGTCATCCTTAATTTGGCAAAACTGAACCAATTCCTAAGTTGTTTTGAGGAGAGAAAAAAAAACCAAAATTCTGAAGAGGAAGAACTAAATATGACTCAAGCTCATGAGATAACTCTATCTCAGTCTTAATTTGAAAAAAAAAAAACCACAAATGTTTGATTTTTGTCTTTATAGAAGCAATGGAATGAGCAGAGGTTCTGATAAATATCTGCTGGAGAAAGAATCCTTCAATGAAGTTCCATCAGTTTTATATTATGCTAGAGGAAAGTTTTTTGTGTGTGTGTTTTTTTTTTAACTTGAGGGGGAGTAATATATGGGTCTTACAATTTTCATTTTTTTAAACAGTTTTTTTTTAAACTGCATAGCTTGCTGACAGATTCACCTGCATGCTAATATTAGAATTGAACTCAAGGTAGCAATGGAAATTGTGACTGCCTGTATTTCTCTTTCTGAAATTCCTGTCAGGCTTTGCCACCCTGGATAGCAAAATGTAGTCTCCTTTATACTGCTTAAACATGGAGCTGCTGCAGTTTTTTCTAATCTGGAGCACAGACCAATAAGCTCTTCTTTGGGAAAGCTCATGGAATTCCTTGGACTTGCGATGTTCAAATGTGTCCAGCTTAGTCCTGTGCCTTTGTTTGGATGAGAGTTAGAAACACATGTGTGAAGGCAGAGCCTGACTGAGGCGAGACTACAGTGGCACCTGCAGCCTCAGTGTGCCCTGTCTAATGGTGTCCTTGTGTCGAGGAAGAAGCTGGCAGCACGTGGAGAGCATGTGCATGGAGCTGTACAGTCAAGTCTAGGCTGTGCTTTTTCATGCTCTTGGATGTGTCCTGTTGGTTTATTTTCTTGACAGGAAAGGAATGTGCCATTACTGAAGTGATACAGAATAGCATCTTCACTAGCAAGGGTGGCAGTGTAGCACCTAACAGCAGCATTCGGGTGAGAAATTGGTACCTGGAAGTTGAAGTCTCCTGATGTTTTATATTGAGAGATGGCAAGCTAGGGAAAAGTAAAAGATTTCTTCTCCCGTGGGACTCTTATGAAGCAACATGGCGGGTTGTTGCTCTGTGTTCTGAGTGGGAAAGGTTTAGTGACCACTAGGTGGTTGCATGGAGCTAAACCCATGACTTGTGGCTCAGGGCTGTTCCCTGAGGAATCAGTATGTTTGGAAGTAGTTGCAATCACACAAATAGACTTCCTGAGCACTGCTGCCTTTTGAAGGATAATCGTTTCTTCCTTCTTAATCTCCCTCGCTTTAGTGCAGATATCTGAAAATAAAGGCCAGCCATGGTGTTTAATTCTGCACAGTCCAGCATGAAACTCTCTACCATGGCTGAGCTCTGCAGCTCCAGCCAGGCACTGCCTCTGCAGCATCCCACAGAACAGGAGTTTCCACTTCATATTTCCATTCCACTCTGAGGGGCCATTCCTGCTTTGTTGTCTGGACAAGCATCAGCATTAGGGGCAGGAATTTAGACTTGAACCAGACTTGTTTCTGAACTGCATTTATAAATGCAGCGTAGAACAAAGGGTTTTTTAAAATGAGAACTCAGGCCAAAGCAGTGATTCCTGAGGGGCAGTGGCTTATGTTTCTGCAGCCTCCCCAAGCCATGGGCTTTGAGTCATGACTAAGAAAGCCAGCGCAGAGTAGCGCAGTTGCTGGGCCCTGTCCCGGGCGAGGGTACAGCACCGCGTTGCTGGGGGGCTGCCTGCTTCCTCACAGCCCTGCTGCCCTTCCCAGCTCATAGGAAAGCTGGTGAGGCCGGAAAAGCCTGTGAGGGGAAGGGAGGAAAGGTGCACAGGCCCTGGCTCCCTTCAGTTACCGTCTTGGGAGTGTGACCATTGACTACGAAAGAGGGAAAACTAGAGTCTGAATGAGTTTCTATTTAAATGTGTTTAATGGCTGCATGATAGAGATTTACTTGTACTATTTTGAGCATCTTTAACAAAGACAGTAGCTTATTTTCTATGGTGTTATCTTGGATTTAGACCTTTCATAATTAGTTTCTATTCATAGAGCAGATCAAAAGAAGTAACTTGCAGATATCAAAAAGATGCATGTTTTCTGACATACAAGTGTTTCCTTGCTTTAACTTCATGCTAATGGGTTATTATTAATGCTTTTTAAAGACCATAAGAGGTACAGCCTTATTTCTTTTTATTTTTGATTAATTCTAGCCATTCTCTATTTGCTTTTATTTGTAAGCAAGCTCTTGCCATATGAAGGAAATATGGCATAAATGTGTTTAAATGTATACATATTTAAAAAATTGCAGTCCTCCTTCTTGTCAGGCACCTACATCATTAAAATTGATTGCAAAGAGGAAAATTCTATTTTACAAGATGTTATTCCCAGCACTTGTTTTCATTTTTCATCCTGGGAAAATATTTCCAACATTTCCAACTTAAGTTCTCACTGCATGTTTTTAAATGTTCTTATTATATAAGGACTTCTCATATGTTTCAAGAGTTTAAGTAATTTATTTTCACTTGCTAAAATTCTTGCAGAAAGTTATGCTGCTGAAATTTCAGTCATGTCACATATGGGATTGAAAAAAGAATAAGTGCCACAAGTGGAGTTAATCCTGCCATGGCCATAAAGCTGTGCGCTTTGGCTGCTTGCTTGTGTGGTCTGTGCTCCGGATCCCAGGCTTTTTGAAGTGTTTTCTGCATGAACTTTGTGATGGTCCAAAGCCAAGTGTAGTTGCAAATGAAATGCATTACTGTGCATTTTATTTTTTCTTCATATTATTTATTATGCTATATATATATATATAATAGCGCAATGCTAAATGCATAAAACAAAGTATTTAAGAGGTTTGAGTATTCTAGATATTGCATCAATATAGAAATGTAAGACTTTGTGGATACTGTGATGATTCTAAGTACTCATCTTCTTTTTAATTAAAAAAGCCCTTCTTGACCTCCCAGTGACCTGACTTACCACCTTCATGCTGAGTAAAAAGTGGAAATGGCTTTCATTGTGGTATCCATTTGGGGTTGGAAGGGGCAGAAGTTTTGGTTTGTTTTTCTTTTAAGCACTTACATTTAGTGCAAAGAGTCAAATCAAAATCTTTAATTATCATTAGGCTGAAGAACTACTAAATATAATCAAAAAATAAAAAAGCTCACCATAGTTTAATAAAAACTGTACTATCCAAATAATATAATATTATAAATTTTTACTACTGTAGTACTATAAGAACCTGATAAACAATTTGCAATGACATATATAGGTACTTACCACTTAAAAAGCAGCCTCAAGTTGAGTCTGTGTTAAATTCCTCCATCTGGAATTAGTAATGGATTAAAGTGATGATCCTTTGTGGTTTTGTTTGAAGTGCTCAGTCTGAAATGAGAGGAAATTTACTGATAGTTATATTCTATGGAAAGAATGATTGCTCTGATACACTAACAACAAAATCGATGTCTCTTGCCTTCCACAGAATACAAGGACAGTGATTTATTCTCCATACGCCTCCGAGCCGAGTAGCTGGGTAACTTACACTGCTCTGTGCTCACGGGATTGCATTTCTTGAAGCAGGATTCCCGTGTGCTGAGTGAAGGAAACAGATGGAATAAGGGGGGAAGGACACATGGGTACCAAAACAGTGCGGCCACCGTTTTCAGTACCTGGGCATGAACTGCCAAGAAGCAATTCAGTTTTATGGACTGAAACACAAAAAAAATCGTAGATTATGAAGCTGACAAAATGGGCACAAGAACGCTCTCCTCAGAAGAAGAGTGTATCTTGGTAGTGGTTAATGACAGTTCGAAGCAGACTGCATTTAGAGTGAAATCTCTGCAGGTGAAACTCTCCTTTGGCGCCATTCTTGAGAGCGAAGCGTTGCTGCTGTGTGCGGAGCGTGGCCGGCTGCTCCTGTCCCTTCCCACAGCCTTCCCGGCCACAGCACCTACGAGCCCCTGAGAACGGCCACGAGCCTGGGAGGTCCCTCTTTTTCCTGCAGCGACCTCAAATTATGAGACTAGAACAAGGATGAGATGGAAAATCAAAGGAGATGTACTATATATATATACACACACCAGCAGTACTTATCTGCTGTGTGGCGCAGCTGCTCTGCTCACATACTTGACCTTGACTTAATTTGATCATCGCTGTGGTTAACTAGGATGTTCAGCTGTGAGCCAAATCATTTCCAGACACCCCTCCTCCTGGTTGCATGCCAGCTTGTTGCTGGTGATGTTGAAGTTTTATATGAACACCTGTCCATTAGAAATTGGATGGTGCTCGTCCAGACCATTTCCTTTTATTACAGAATTATTTTGCAATTACAGGACTTTTAAAATTGTATAGTACAAATAAAAGTTTTGCTTCTATTCAAAACGCTTGAGAAATTGAGAGATTTTGATCAGAAAACAGGCTTATTCTCATGATTACTGAGTTTATATTAGGAAGTTTTCTTGCATGGAGGCCTTTCATGAATAGCTGGCGTGTTTTGGAGCAACCTAGGTAAAAGTTCGATAAGTCAGTAACTCACTCTGAATTGTTTTTCTAACAGATTTCACTTGCCTTTAAATTTCCCTATGAATCATTCAAAGTTATCAATCTTTCAAAATGATTTTCTAATTTTAAGTAAATAATTATTTCGGGGGTAGCCTCACATTTTTTTTTTAAAAAAAAGTAAATCTTAGGGAGAATCTTGTTCTCATATTAAAAAAAGACTTTAGACTGTCCCTCTGTTAAATGTAATTTAGAGCTTAGTGTGGCTAGAACTGGAGTTTTTCACTTTGTCAGCTGGTCATACATTACCTTCCCTTTGCAGTATGGTGTTAGCTCATATAGATGTGCATTGCTTTCTGGTTACTGCGATTACTAGAAGTGGAATTGCAGTCTTGAGCCATAAACAAACCTTTCAAAGCTCATCAACTTTCCTCCCATCTTTAAACAAATCTTAAGCAAATCTGTACTGGTTTAGGACGTAGTCTAAGAATGAGGCAGAGGTTCAGAGGTTGCACGGTGGGATAAATGGGAAGGAAAATGATCTGGCTTGGTTTCATAGCTGACGTGGAGGAGAAATCCTTGTTCACTGTTGCCTTCCATCATAAAACATTAATATCTAAAATTGGTTTGAGAACTGCTCTATTTATGCAGATACATTGATTAGTGCTCATAGTGCTTGTCATTTTCTTCAGTAAAATTTGTGAGTTGCAGTAACTGAGATGCAGTTGACATTTTTCCTCCACTGGAACTTCTTACAGAATTGCGTATCACCATAATAGATGTTTTTGCTTCCCTGTTCTCCCTGCAGTATGCTTAGTCCCTTTCTCATCTGAGTCTTTATCTGAAAGGAAAAAGATGTGAAATAATGTTTCTTTAAAGGAGGAGGAGATAAACTATCCAGTTTTCTTAAGCCCTCTATCTGAAGGGAACAGTTTAAGGGAACAGTTTAAGATCTTTACTAGGGTCAAAGCAGTGAGGAAGTTTTCCAGCTCCTTTAGTTTAAAGATGGAAAGGAATCATAACTTAATGCTTTTGAAAACACAGTTATCTTGGAACTGAAATTTGCTCCTTACTGTTGCAGTTATTTTGAAAACAAGTTTGCAATACACAAGCTACTTACTTTTAAATCCCTATTACAGAAGTAATGGCCACTAATGAGACTACTTCAATAGATAACCCTTCAGCTCAGTGAAACCTGGAAGATTATAATGGCAGGAGCATCTTGATACTAATACAGATGAGTAGCATCGTTATTTTGATCTATATTGGCCAGACTTGAGGAGAAGATGCATCAAGGCTGTGCTGCAGTCATTACTTACCAGCAGTAAGTTTAAGTGATGTGCAGTTTGGTTTATATACTTGATTTATATTCAGCCCAAACTGAGATTGCCCTTTTTCAAATCACTTGGCTACTTTTAATTCTCAAGAGGAATGCTTTCGGAAAAGACAGCAATCTTGGACAAGGCTCTTGCCGATCACTAAATTTGGGATTTCCTGCCCCGATACAGAGAGAGAAGGAATGCGTATGTGCTGTGGAGAAGAAAGCTTTCTGTTAAAGATCTCCTGAGAGTCCTCAGCTATTGCCCAGGAAAGATTGCTAGCCCAAGCACTACAGCTCATCAAAGCTGCAGCAAAGACGGAGTCCCCCTAAAGTGGTCAAAACTCAAGTGCTTAATCTTGTTTCTTTCCACTACAGATGAGGGCACGCTTGTCTGAATGCTTCTTTGAGCTACGCTGCCTGTGTTTTTGGCTTCCCTGTTCTGTTCTAGCTTACTGAAGTAATATGAGATGAATGTGAATCAGCTGTGGGACACACATGTCAAAAGAAAGGTCACAGTCCTCTGTACAAGTACAAATGGGGATAAATGCCCAGTATATTCATTGTTTTTTGAGCATCCGTGAAGAGCTGAGCATCCAGCAAAAATGACTCTTGCCAAGAAGTTGTTTCTTCCTGTTCTTTTTTTTCTTCGTTTTCTTTCTTTCTTTCTTTCCTTTTTTTATTTTTTATTTTTTATCTTGGCCAGACACTGAGCTGCAAATGAACTGCTTCCTCATCTAAGGTGTAAGCTGAAGCAAGTATGCAAGATGTATGGATTAGTCCAACCAATTATTTCAGTTATTGAAAAAAACAGCTTCCATTCTGTACCTGAAATGAGAGATCTAAAGTTTAAGCTGTAGGCATCTGTGTTTTGTATAATGGTAAACCATTTGAAATAATTACTTCATCCTCATTTTTTACCTAAAAAATATAAATTAGATTATGAAGGCAATACTGTAATCTGCATAGTCAATAAAAGATGACAGAAGGAGGTGCCTGGGGATGCCTGCGAGCCCAGAGTCTGCACCGCAGCTGGTGCGTCCTGAGTGTGGTGCAGTGGGGTGGCTGCGCGGTGGCGGGGCTGCGCGGTGGCGGGGCTACACCATGATGGGGCTGCACCATGATGGGGCTGCGCGGCAATGGGGCTGCACCATGATGGGGCTGCACCATGATGGGGCTGCACCATGATGGGGCTGCACCATGATGGGGCTGCGCGGCGATGGGGCTGCACCATGATGGGGCTGCACCATGATGGGGCTACACCATGATGGGGCTGCACCATGATGGGGCTGCACCATGATGGGGCTGCGCGGCGATGGGGCTGCGCGGCGATGGGGCTGCGTGGCGGCTGCTCTCTGTGTTGCGGCCTCCTCCATACGAGCATCGTGCTCACTGGCAGGCAGAAAACTGTCATACTAATAGAAGATTATTGCAGAATTTTACATACTGTAGTACAAAAAAAGGTTCATTCTTCTTCTTCCCTCCACAGAAGTGTGTTTTTGTCACAGAAAACAGTATTTTCTTTTCACTTTGTGTGTGTGTGTGTGTGTTCTTGCCTCAGAATGCTGCTACGAAGCTGTTCTGAATGCCTTTGCTTAGCCTCCGAGCTCGAGTGGTGGTTAATAAGAACCTTCATCTCTGCTTTGCTAATTCATTGTCAAGTAGTTTATTAAAAAAGAAACATAAAACTCAATTTAACTGGTGGTTGTTAACATCACTTCTGCCAGTGTCTTTCAGAGTCTCATCTGCTGATTCTTATCTCCTGCTTATTCCAGAATCCTTCAGAAATAAAAAAAAAAAAAGTGCCCAGGGCAAACACTCTTTCTCCTGACACTAATTGTTCTTGGTGTAATTGCATCCTCTTTTGAGGATGAAGAAGGAAGCGTAAGGGCCTGAGGCAGGTGTTAGCATTTCCAAGCCATGACAAAAAGCAGTTTAGTTCAGTTGGTAAGGCTAAGTAAATGCAGGGGCAACCTGCAGGAGGTGCAAGGGTCATATAATGAAAAAAAATCCTGGTAGCAGAAGAAATATAGCAAAGGAAAAAGATAGGAAAAGAAAAGGATGAATGAAGGTATGAAGGATCTTAGAGATTAGTGAAGCAGTAGCAATGAGAAAAATAACTAGAAGAGAGTAAAAAACAGAGGAATAGGCAGAATACATAACAGGAAAACAAAGAAGTAGATATATAAAAGGGATGAGACTAAGGAATTAAAAATAAGGGCTGTTTTTCAAAAGATACGTCTGTCAGTCAGACTCTTTCATATTCCTGCCAGAGCTGAGCCATGTAGATTGAGCTGTTTCCTCCAAAGTGCCCTAGGGATTGATGCCTATCTCTTGTATGCCCCAAATAGCAAACAGGATAGAATTGGATGGTCGGTCTGGAGAGATTCTTCAGAATATTTTCCAGAAACAAACGGGTGTTAATAATTTCCAGCAGGAAAATAGAGACAGGAATCAAAATGCAGTATTGTCTGTAGATCTAGGATCACATGTAAATGATACCGATTTGAAAAGATCCAATTCTGGTTCTGGTGATAACAACTTTAATCTAGTGACAACTTCTTTTGCAAGTATAATGGATTAGATTGTTTTTTTCTTGGATACTTCTTGAATTTGTACATATAAAACTTCTTCAGTCAGATGCAAAATACTATGCATGTGTAAATAAGAAGGTGCTAAGTGGCAGAGGTTGGGTAAGGGAAACTGATTTTGCAATAATGAGTGAATTGTGGAATGGCTGTGAAGATATATCCTCCTAGTTCATACTTGGAATAAGGAGAGGGGGAACTCTACGTAGCTACATAACTCATGAGAACACTGAGATTGTGTTTAAGGAATATGCATTTTCCTTGGCTCTCTTATTTCTCACTAGACATTCAGCTTGTTCAAGAATCATTCTAGAGTCTGCTTTTCTATGCATTTCTAGTGTATGATTTGTTTTATATCATCTTTCATAGGCATTTGGGCTGTCCATTGACTCCCTCCAAATGGAAAGGTGTAGGAACAACTGTGTCCTTGCTTGTGTCTTTGGGAATAGGCAGTCAGTGCTGAAAAATACATATAATCAAGCAGGAATAGTTCACTAAGGTAACAATATTTTCAAGCAGTGTGATCATATTTGCTGTACCTAAGGTTGAGGACTATCGAGTTGTTGATTAAGAACTGGAAACCTTAAAAGTTTGATTTTTTGGAATGAAATCTGTTTTGTGGGTTTTTTTAATTAATAATTATTTTCTATAATTGTTTTTGTAAACCTGGAATTGAATCTGAAACATTAATTGCTGTGATATTGTTGCCATTTGGAAATATCACTGTTTCAGGAGGAATTTTATTGAAAGATCTTAAATTTCATCCCTGTTATGCAAATATATATTCCTGTAATGCTGAATGGATTTTACCTAATTATAAAGCTTAAACCCTTTGAACTATGTCTATGGTATTAGAAGACGGCATCAGATTTCAGAAGAAAATATGTATCAGACTAATATTTTGTCGAGTATTGTGTGCATGCGTGTGTGTATGAGAGCGTGTGAGGGTGTCAGGATTACTGGAATATGCACATCCAGTACCTTTGTAGCAAGCCCAGACTATAGGTGGGAAGTGCTTGGTCTGTATTCAATTAAACCATGAATTCAGTGCCTTAATACCTTTCATTAAAAGAACAAGAAAAAAAAAAGACTTCAACATAAGGAAAAAGGTAAAAAATATTATTTAGCCTTTAGAAAAATGCATTATTTTTCCTCCTAGTGGAACTATTTTCCATTAGAAATATTCTTGAGTTGTCTCTTTGTTTTGCCCCCAGTAAGTTCTTATTCTCTCATGCATCCAATCTAAAAAATCATTTTGTTGCTTTGTGAAACTGAACCAAAGGCTTTTCAAATCATTTAGAGTTGGGAGCAGCATTCATCTTCCTATCAAATATTTGTTATTACTATTACTATTATTACCATTATGGTAATAATAGTATGGTTATTACCATTACTATTTTTTAATGCTGGACATAAAAATAAGCTCTGCTGTGTGTTATGGAAAAATTCTCTAGTCTTTCTCAAAAACTGTAGGAAAGTAATTAATATCCTTTTGCAAGTTTTTGAAAAGTTAGAGTTTGTGGATAGCTCTCAAATATATGGAAAGAAAACACTGCTGCTGTTTCTGCAGTTTCAGCATCAGAAATGTAATTCAGAAGATTTGATTGAGACTTAATATTATATTAAAGGAAGAAACAGTGTTTCTATTTATAGAGAACTGAGAAGGTACCCCAACTTCAGAGCACTGGTGCAGCGAGTTATCCTCTGTGAAGAAACCATGCACATACGGTACAGTACATACGTACTGTGTGCCCTGTCCTTGTTCAAGCCTTATTCTCCTTTTAGGGAAAATCAAAGTAAACAGGAAAGTGGTTTGCTTGCTTGTTTTTTTGAATGGGCTTCCACTCCAGAAAAACTACTGCTGTCATCAGACCCCCTTTTCAGCTATGCCCATGCCTGGTTTGACTTCTGCCCTTACTTGTTTTGTAGTCTTATTCTTAAGGCCTATTTTGCTTGTCACTGATTCCTGTTTGAGCTCCCTGTTGTTAGTTACCCCCCTAAACCTCCTTAGCAAAATGCCTCATATTTCTTCAAAGGAATTCATTGCCTCCCTGTCACAATGAGCCGAGGGTAAAGGCCTTCCTTTTGCCTAGTAGTTGAGCTCATTCTAATTTTCCCTCCATGTCAATTCAAATTTCACATCTCTCCACCTTGAGAGATCCTTCTACATCCAGTTAATAAGCAATAAGCCAACATTTTTCACCTATGTCAAATGTGTTTCATACCTTTCTCTGTTGCTCTTACTGTTAAACTTCTGTCTCCCTATTTCTGTCAGCTGTCTGCCATTGGCAGTGGCCAGTGAGGCATCATGAGGCATCTTTCCCTTGGCTGCTTTGCTCATGGGCTCGGATTGGCTCGGACTTTGCAGGCAGCTGCTTTTTTTTTTTGCTATGGCATATAAAATAAATTGTGTGCAGCCAGTTAAGTTTGTTCTCACACACATAAAATACCACTTATTTGAAGCAGTGTGCCTACATACCTCGAGAGCTATGGACCTCAGAATAAAATCTGTCTGAAGTGACAAGCACTACTGAAAAATGGAAACCGACAGCAGGCTGGTTGTGAGATTGTTGGCAGCTTGCAGAGATCTGCTCACACAGCCCTTCGCACACTTGCTACAGGAGCACCTGATAAATGCTAAGTGTTCTGTGATCCTTACACGAATGGACTGCTGTACGTTTATAAAATGCAGCTGGACATTTGTGTTGAAATGTTTTCTAAAGGTTCAAACTAAATCTAGCCACCTGGCCACAGTTGTTCTGGCAGGACTGAAGACTCCTGGCCTGGCCGTGGGATGTGGAGGGGAAGGCCACTGATGGTCTAGGACAGTTTGCCCCTTGCTGTTACTCGCACTGCGTGTTTGGGCACCTGGTGCCTTGGCCTGCGGCTTGCTCCTCGCTCCTCTTGTTCAGCCCTCGTTGCTGTTCAGCCCTGCGCTCTCCTCGCTCGCAGCGCAGTCCCCTCAGGTCTCCAACCTGCTCATGGGCACGGGTGGTGCTTCTCAAAGCCTTGCTTGTCATCCTTTTTCCAGTTCTGAGTTCTGAGTTCAAGTTCAAGTTCTGAGTTAGGCTCCTTTTGCTAGATCTTGATGTCCGTAAAACAAAGTGGGAAGCTGAGCAGACTTCAGTGGCGGTTCCAGCAGAAGGAAGACTTGCCGCCTGTCTCCATCTCCTGTTGCAAAGTGGTCACTTGGTAGCAGTCCTGTTCGTCCTCACTGTCACTTCTTGCTAATGTTCTGTTTAGTCTTTTTTTTTTTTTTCCTATTTTTGAGCCTTCGAGTCTTTTATATAATCTTTAAGCCCTGTAAAACCTGAGAGCACAATTCTTATTTACAACCAGAGCAGATTAAGACTTCCTTGTAAACATTTCTGATTGAAGGAGCTGGAATTTTGAGACAGCCAGCAAAGATTGTCGGATTTTTAACAGAATCATAAGCGTTGGCATCGGTCCAGTCTGTTACATGAAAGCAGCAGTCAGATTTATAAATCCTGTTTAAGAGCTATGAGGAAGCAAGGAGAAGTGACTGCATTCCTTGGAAGTCAACAGAAATAGCTGATACATATTGATTTGAATTTTATTCATATTTGGCAAGATAGATGTAAAGGTAAAGCAGAATTTCTTCTTTTTTTAAAAAAATGGAATATGTTAACATAAAAAAGAGATGGTACTGTGTTGAGAGGATGATGAAAATGTTAAACCAGTCCTCATCAATGAAAAGAATGTAACAATTAGATCTGTAGCGGAACTGGATCCTTTCTTGAATATTCTTCCTTGAGTTCTTTATTATTTGTTTTTCCAGAATATTAGTTAAAATCCTATGGAATTTTACCTTAGTTACACCACTGACATAGTTTGCAGCTCTGATTAGTTCAGAGTAGCACTGCAACATAGCGAGGCTTCTAAATCATCTGGTGCTCACTGCTTTTTAGCTTGTAATTCAGTAGATTTGGAGAGTCCTCAGTTATCCCAACGTTCTGGGTCAGTGACATTCAGTTCCAACACACAGCAACATAATCCTGTGCTAAGGCAGTCATTTGGACAGGTGAAAATAAAAGGCCTTTGTGTACATAAACTAAGTCAAGATTTTCACATTCCTGGGCAGTGCTGTGATTGTAGCAGTAGTGCTGCATGTGAAGAAGTTTGCATCTCACTGTTTAACTGCAGAGCTCTTCTGATTTTCCATTTTTCATCAGTTTTCCCACCTTCTGGCAGCACGTACACTTCCCATATGAGCCATAAATGCGGCAGTACCCTCTAGTCCTGTGAAAAACTTGCAGTCCATGTGGAAAGTTTTCCTGCAGTCTGGAAGGCTGCTTTTTCCTACCCGAATGTGTTTGTTACTTACCTTTTGGAAACTACACCAGGTCTAGCAGCTGGTGCTTTTAAAACTAGCAAGTGTTGATAGAAGGACTCTTGCTAAAGAGTTTATTTTGTGCAGCAGGTTGTTTATAATACATTTTACTAAGTTTGAAAATACAACTTTCTTCCCTTCCTCCCTGCTTGGCAAACGGTAGCTCTCCCTCAGTCTGCCGCCATGGAGATTCTTATTTACGGAGCTGATGCCATAACTTCTGCTCAAATTAGCTTCCAGTGATTATGCAGGTCAGCAGAATTCAGCCTTCACTTTGTATTTTATTTTTTCTTTTCAAAAAATGAGTCTTAGGTAATCATGTTGTCTGGTTCTTGTCAATATTTAATTACGTATTTAAAATATTTAATCATGAATATATTATGCTAAATTCCGCTGAAGTTGAAAGAGCAGTAGATTTCCTGGAGCTGCCACGTGCCTTATGAAAGTCAGCAGCAGGAGCAGGGAGCCCGGAGCTGCCTGCCCCGCCGGGATGAGCCGCAGGCCCATGGGCGCCGGGCAGCGCGGTGGCCGTCACCGTTCCTGCCTTCTCCCTGTTCCTGTGGTAGTCCTGTGGGATCAGGTTTGGGGCATCTCTCTGGGAATGCAGTCGTCTC
Organism: Nothura maculosa; assembly: GCA_032353885.1. Taxonomy (NCBI): domain Eukaryota; kingdom Metazoa; phylum Chordata; class Aves; order Tinamiformes; family Tinamidae; genus Nothura; species Nothura maculosa. Next base: position 837,170 of record JAUBOD010000129.1, read on the forward strand.
TGTGCACTGTCTGGATGGCTCACACATAGTGTTCGTGGTCTAAGATACAGTTATTACTTCACTTAGGAGAATATCTCCTGAAAGTATTTATGGAACTTAACCTAGACTATAGTTTTAAAGGAGAAGAGCTGTGGCAGGCTCACTTACGCGCTGTTTGTACATACTTATTTTTTCCCACTGATCTCTGTATGGATTATTGTGAAGGTCAAGAATAGCATGATTGCAATTTTGCTTTTAATTGTGAGCCCCTGTGAGTGGGTCAGATCCCAGCTGAATCTGTGGCAGTTATCAGTTCAACTAGTGGTGCCAGTGGCAGAGCAAGGCAGCGTGCAGGGCAGTGAGTAGCAGCACACGGCCCATAGCTTCAGTACAGGTGCATTGTGCAGACTTGTCCTGAGAAATTCAAATCCAAAGATTCCAATTATCCAAGTTTCCTTGTGATACCAGGATCATGTGGGTACTGCGTATACAAGCTGGACTTCTGTAGGACTGAAATGTAAGACCAGAATCTAAACAAAGAGAAAACATGAAACACCCCTAGAGAAATGAGAGAAGACCTTAGTTTAGTGGCTTTCTTGCTGTAGGGCTTTGATGAGGTGGTGAGTTTTCTCCTTGTGTGATGTGGCAGTTACTGTACCCCTCATAGTGTGACAGCATGCTCCCCTGCTCATTGTTATTCATGTTAGGCTTTTCACTTCTATTTTTTTGGAAGCTGTTTGAATGCCAAGTAGTAGCAATCATCAGCTGGATAATAGGTAGGAATCAAGGACTGTAATTAAATGCAGCTATAGTACATGTACTTAAATACTAATTAAATGGCAATGACTCTGTGATCACAATTGGAGTGATCTTTACTAGATTCAGTTCATGAACAGGTTCTATCCAAGATTTTGTCACATACCTGATTTTTTTTCTTGCATAAAAATATCCAAGAAACTCCTTTCAGAGAGAATTTCTATTTTAAAGAAATTCTCTTACTTTTTTTTATAAAAGCTTTTTGAAGATTTTGTAGTAATTTGCAGTCTTGCAATGTTATTCCATATTATTCTTGTGTAGGTTTGCCGAGTGTTTTATTAGTTTCTTGGGGACTTTGCTAATAAGAACATGCTAGATGTGACACAGGAAACAAGGCAATATTTAGAGTTCCCACAACTTCTCATTATAAGAGTTTACATTCAGTTGCTAAGAGCTTAGCCAAACTTTTGAAGTATTTGGGCAGAAATGTGGCTTTGCATTATGATGCCACCTTTAGTTATGGGAGAGCATACATTCCCTGCCTGCCCCATTCAGGTCATAAGATGGACAGTACTTATTTAATTGCACTTATTCAATATGTCATTTGAAAATGGGATTCATTCAGTTATGGCCCCTTGCCTGCCTTAATACAACACCACTGAGTTCAGAAACATTAATGTCTCCATTTGATAATACTCCTGTGAAATAACTAGGTGTTATTATCTCCATTTTACAATGCTGTAACAAGGCAAGCACTATATCTGCAAAAGCACAGACTAGTAGATGTCTGATGTGAAATGACCATATCTGTATTTCTCTACATATCTAGTTGTTAATATTTGTCTAGAGTTTTTAAAAGTAGCAAGTCTGCAGATTTCACTTGGAGCTGTGAATTCCTAATGCTTCAGCAACGATAGTCCTTGATGCCCCAGCCTGTGCGCCCAGAGCCCTCACGTTGGGAAGGCCTCCCCTGCAGCTCTTCGCCTCAGACCTTGCAGGACTGGGGGCAGAACACTCCTTGGTTCTGCACTCTGCTTCCATAAGGGTAAGCCCTTGGCCTCCTTCAGTTCTGCAGCGCGGGAAAATGGCCTTGCAATCAACAGGGTTGTTCTCTACGCAGCTGTTTTTCACCCTCTGAACACCATCCTTCATGTGTGCTGCAGTGACTGAGGCTAAATACTTCAGAGAGAGATGGGAGTTAGTAAGGTGCAGAATTTCATTTCTCCTCTCAATTCTCATGAACAAAACTGCCTTATTTAAAGCAGTGTTTGGATCTCTCTCACAATACGTATTCTAGAGCTCAGCTTAGCTCCTCCATTGGCATGTTTATGTCTCGCAGAATGCACCTGCCTGGATTTTGCCTCCCATTTCAGCTCTGGCCTTCAGCTTAGTTGGAAATTATCTCGACACTGCAAGTCCACAGGGAGATACTTTGGCTCAATGTCATGATACATTTCTGAATTCTTCTTGCACGAAGGCAGTTTTTCACAGCTTGCAATCTTCAGGAAACATATCTGCAGTGAGAACATGCTTTGAGTGGAAGCTGGGAATTCTTGAGTAAGTTGACTTTTTTGTGCCATTCTTTTAAGGCCAGATTCTCAAATCATTATTTTCTTTAATGTCATTGTAATGGAAGTGATTTTTAAAGATAACTACCTATGTCATTGGCTGGGGAAGAAGATAAAGATTATGAATATACCTGCTAAAAAATAATATGAGAAACCCACCCTCTCTTTTGGAAATATAGAGACAAGAATTTCTCAAAACTGAAGCCTTGGTAAGGTGGACAAGGCTGTTCTGGTGAGTGAAGTCTGGATGCACTGGCTTTGTTGATGAAGCAGGTTTAACTGCTCCTGAACACATGGTTTACCCTCAGGCAGTAGAAGATAACCCTCCAACTCCAGTGATTCAACTTTCAGTATGTCCTGGGATCCATAATTTCATGAACTAATGAAAATAATCTCTTTGAGAGAGGTATTTCCAAGCCAGGTCAATCCAGAGGCATGATGTAGAGCAGAAGAGCGCAAGCACTTAGAGTAACAGATAGGAGAGTCACAAACTCCTTAAACTGGCTCTTCACAGAAGGCCTTTGATTGGAGTCTTAGATGCCCAGGACATCGGTGTGATACCCAGTTAACATCTTGAATCTTGTCTGCCTGTGTGGTTAGTAATAATTGCTGTCAGTTCAGGTCAGGATTTACATGTTGTCACATCCATTTCCACATAGCCAGGAGTTGCATTTATGGCAGCACTACTGAGCCATTTTGCTGTGCTTTCCATCCAGCATATTAAAGGATGGAGATCCTGCACTGAATAAATTCACAAGCAGAATGCTCTTTTTTTCTGACCAAACAGCATGTTAGATGAAGGTCATGTACAACCTGTGAAACTAGATATATCCAAGACATTAATTCAGTCTAAAGTAAGCTCTAGGAGAGTGTGTCAAGACCTGAATGAAGACTTGTTTATGTACTGTCACTGGGACCATGGAAAAATGTGGTCACTTGTGACCAAGCTGGAGAGAAATTTGGCCCATGAGATAAAACTGCGTTTGTTTTTGTTGTGTTTGTTTTTGATTTTTTTTAAATCTATATAACTTATGTATAATTCATCCTGAAAAGTGTCTCATAAATCAGGCATTAGGCTGCATGTGATGGCTATTTTGTTATAAACCACAGTACCCTGAAAGGCATGAACCATGATTGTGAGGAGAATGCTGCGTACTCTCATCCTGGGGTACATCCTTCTGAGCCATATTGCCTTCAAACTTGACGTTTCATTAGTGCTAAGTGGACACAGTGGATGGATAGAAAGACTTCAGAAACCACTGTTTTTTTATGTCAGTCCTTGCTGAATATTCAAGTGGCTCATTTGCTTATTTGCTTTTTACATCTGTATCTCACATGGCCTTTGGCAATCTTCAGGGCTGATTCATCCACCTCCACCTTACCAGGTGAAGGGAGTGCATTAAATAAGTACAAAGCATTTTCTAAAATTAACTATTAGTAGAAGGGAGGACTGGAGAAGCCTAAAGTTTGGGGCAGAATGAACTGTTTTTTCCCCCCCCTTTAGGTGGTAGAATTATCCTGTGCTTAAGCACAGGAGGTTCCACCTGCAGGTGAGGGGGAACTTCTTTACTGTGAGGGTGACAGAGCAGTGGAACAGGC
>JAUBOD010000129.1:872199-889133 GCA_032353885.1 Nothura maculosa
CCATACATCCCCGGCAGCAGCGCTGTGACAGGCTAAGAGGTTCATTTGGGTGGGAGCTGCTTTTGAATTACAGTCAATATATCACTGTTGAAAATAGCAGAGATAAAGCATAGCTATAAAAGACACTTCTAGGAAGAGGAAACAGCCATCATGCCTAACTCAAAATTGCTCTCATCCTCCTTTTACAGCCCACCTGTCAATCCCGTTATCCTTGTCTGGGAAAGAATTTACAGTAACAGTCTCTGCTTCAATCAGTCTCCATGGTAACCTGGCTCTGTTTTAAGAGCTTTATGTAAAAAATGGCTTGGTTAAAATGATACTGAGCTGGAGTGCTTGCCCATACCTGAACTATCCTGTACCTTCTCCATTGCTAAGAAACATTTAGCCAGGGTGTTGCTCCATTTGCCAGTTCCCTTAGCTCGTACAACCCTTCGTCTTACTAATATGTCAGATCAGTGTCTTTACCATCTGGAAATCCTGCTTCTTCAGAGGCAGAGTAGGGAATTCAGGTACTGACCCTTACACAGTAAATCTGATTAAATGTTGTCTTGGAAAATAAACAGCAACAGACTTGCAAGCTGGATCTGACAGACCTCTTTTACAATTATGCTAAAAATTGTCGGTATTTTCTGGAAGTTGACAACTTCTGTGTGGAATTCAAGGCTCTTAAAATTCTATATTAGGTCTATTCTTCTCTTTTAAGTTACACCGAAAGGCTTAAAATTTGCATAGGATGTCTGCTAGAATTTACTAAGAATGTTTTCTCACTGCTAAATCTTTCAGGTACATCTGCCAACGCCTGCTGCATATAGGTGTGCACTTAATAATTAACAGCACTGTCCACAGACTTGGTAAAGATCTCATTCTGGTGCATGCCAGGGCACTGGCAGTCTGCTGTGGTAGGTGGGTGTCCAGCTGCGGCCTGTTGACTCTCCTGGCTTTGCTCAGATGAGAAGCTGCCTTCTTGCCCCTAGCAATACCCAGGAAGGCTACGTCTTCCTGCTCCATCTGCTGCCTTTTTCTCATTTGTAGGTGGAAGTACTACGCAGAATGTATTTATGCTGTAGTCTTTATGTGGATTTGCTTTTGTATAGGCTAAACTTTGGTTGTCCATTACTTGTTGTGCATGTGTACGTGTAAACTTTGATATCCGGTTGCAGTTTAAAAGGAAAAATTCAGTATCCTCATCCCAAACCAAAGTGTGTGAATGTGTTGAAAATCAGATTTCAACCTACATCATTCCTCCCACGGCAACATCAAACCCCAACCTTTCAGGCCATTTTTCTCCGCCTCTTCATAGCGCATTTTTCTAGCACCCTCATTTACCCCCTATGTCTTAGCACCATGCTACAGAAATAAATTTCTGAGGGCAGAGCATTGTCAAATCCCACTATCATTAATCTCCTGAATCCCTCTCATCAGTCACGGCAATAACATCCTCACCCTGCTGCGTGCCGGGAAAGCGTGACCTTCTCTGCCTCACCCGGGCGGCTGTTCCTAATTGACCGAGGCTTTTCCAGCGGGCATTTTAGCTTTCACAGAATGATTTTTTCACCAACTGATGTCCAGCTAACAGGTCTCCAGTTCCCACAGGAAAGACCAAGTCATGTCTGATGCCTTGTCTATTGAAAAAGAGCTTATTTTTAGCACTTTGAGCATCCTTCTAACTCAGCTGAACTATGGAATATGCTTAAGCTTTCCCCATTGTGCTTCTTCCTTGCACAGTCTCCTGCATGGGAAGGGACACTGCTTTCCTGCCCCATGTCGCCACAGCAACCTCACTGATTCTGGTCGGATGCTCATCCAGAAATGCAGTGGTTTGCTGAGAACACTAATCCTTGCCGGGCAGTGCAACAGGTGAGGTTTTCTTCTGCCATGAATATCCCTTGCATGTCCCTCACTTCAGCTGGTGGCCACAAATCTGTCTGAAATGCATTGTTTGGTATTTAGATTTGGTCTTATTTCTTAATCTTTAATTATTTTTTAAAAAATTATTTAACTAATTTTTAATTACTGGCTTACCATAGACTATATGAACGATCCTTCCTTAATTCCTTTGTATTTTGAAATGTCTTTTATCTTACATTTCATATTCTAATTAGCTTAGCAATATCAGTATCTGTTACTAATTTAGTTTGTTATCGGTGTGAAATCCAAATCGTTTACCTCTGTGTCTTAAGTACTTCAGTGGTATATTTTTCCCTGTAGAGCCATGACTTTTCTCAAGCCTTATCCTATATGGTAATTTTTTACTTCATTCCACAGTCATTTTACTATGATCTAACTTAATACCTCCCTCCACCCTTCCCCCCACTGTTCTTTCTCCAAATATATCTAAATTTGAAAACTAGTTATGATGAAAATAGAATAACCTCATTTGGATAAAATAATAAATGGCTCAGTCACGTGTCCGTGAATCTGTGCGTCCCGGTGCTCCGAATGGCTGAGTGGCTGCGTGTGAAGGGAGGGTTGGCAGGAGAAGCAGCAGCCCCTAAGAGGCCTGTTGGGCTGCACCTTGGGTCGCCGCAGTGCTTCCTATCCCAGTTCCGCGCCCCTTCCCCTTCCCACAGCCGCTCCTCCCTGCGCCTGCACCTGGGCGGCCCCTCCGAGGCCGGCTTTGCCGCAGGGTGGATGTGCAGGGTGGGGGTTTGGGGTAAACTGTGTGTGGGGCAGGTGTGCACAGGGTAAGGTGTGCACGGGCTAAGGTGTGCACGGGCTAAGGTGTGCAGGGGTAAGGTGTGCAGGGGTAAAGTGTGAACTGCATACACCCCGTCACAGGGGAAGGGAGACGCTGGGCACGGCATGGGAACAGGAGCTGAGCGCTGCCTTTCTTCTCTTCTTGCTGCCCCTGGGAGTAGTATGGCAAAGACAGAGGATCAAAAGCTGCTTTCACAGGATGATTAAATCACCTGCTGAGCAAACAAGCTAGAAGAGTGCTGAAAACTGAAGCAGATGTTTTTTCTTTAGGATACCTGGTTTGGGAGTGTCAGATAGCAGTACGGGAATACTCCAGTGCACTCGACTTCTTTCTCTTGTGTTTGGCCAGGCCCTGGCAGAATCACTGGTGCATCTGGTAAGACACCTGCTCTGGCCTCTTCTCAGCCACAATCCTTGTCCTATTAAGTGCTCCTAATATTTGTTGTGGTGAGCAATAGTGAATGAATATTGTTTTATGGAGGAATAGGAGCAAATTGACATATTGGCAGGAGAGGCAAGGATAATTTGAACGAAGCCTTCAGGTGCACTTCATAGTGCACCCAGCCCTGTCCTGGAAGGCTGACATGCTGTAAAGGGTTAATTTCAAGATCAGAGCACGGCCCAGGTAATTCGCTTAGGAGACCAGGGGACCGTTGTCTCTGGAAATCCTTGTGATTACAGTTGGCATAAGGCTGCTTTCATCAAGATGTTTTTTAATAGAATTCATTTTAAAAATGCAGGTATTCAGATCACTTTGAAATTTAATTTAAAAAGAAATCGGCCTTGTTTGGAAATAAGCAGCCTCAGTGAAAGTGATTAGCACAAATGTAAAGCTTTCTTGTTGCCTGAGAGCACTGAATGACTACCTAGCTGTATTTCCAGAGGGCGCTTGCTGTCTCAGCGCAGCCGGCAGGGTTCCTGGCGTGTCCGTCAGCACCACTCCAGGGGCAGCCCGGTGCGGGTACCTGCAGCAGCCTCACCGCGCTGGACAGCGGGCCCTGCGGCGCACGGCAGCCTCGCCTCTGGTACTGACACTGATTTCTGAGGGTTGCCCTGCTTGTGTCGCTGCTCCTAATAGAGATCTACTCTACTTTTTACTGGGGAATTACACAGACTTCAGAAAAGTTTAAGTTGATTTCTTTATGATCCAAATCCTCACAAAACAGAAAAGGAAGAACTATCTTCTGTTAAGCTCTTTTTTTGAACTTCAAATGGTGTTTGTACCTTTGGGACAAGACTAAGGAGAGTAACATGGTTTGCATGATCTCAGAATGATTAACCTACTTTATACTGCTCTAGCCACGCTGCATTGCTTCACCATTATTTTTGGGGAGTGTGTTTAACAATTAGGCAAAGCAGCACTTACCACTTTTCTCTATTTAGAATAATTTAGACAAATGAATTTTATGTTTCCTTTATTTTCCATTGTAATTACGATATAGAGTGTGTATGCTAGAATTCTTATTTAAAAAAAAAAAAAAAAAGACTTTTGGCCTCCATCCTGGACCAGCCCCAGCTGAGTTAGTTCTCTGGTGTCTTTGCTCTCCTTCTAGATCCAGTAGCCATTTCTGTGGAGTGAGATGCCGTAGGTTTTAACACTGGCAATGGACAGAGGCAGTTAAAACTCAGGCATTTTCCCAATCCAAATCGGCTTGATCAGCTAATGCCTTTCTGAAGTGTTAGGCAACTGCTTCACCGTGTGCTAAGGTAAGGAGAAGTTTTCATTGATTCCTGTGCCTCCAATGAAACAATCACTTTCTGTAGTAGTTCTGTGAGACACTGCTGAATACACATTGGGATTAGATGGCATTTAAAAGGTATAAGCCCATAAAAGAATTATAAAAAGGTGGGAGAACAATTACACTAAAGGTGGGAGATCTATCATCCACTATTACGTATTGCCTTTCTAACAGTGCGTCTCTAGGGGGGAGAACAGAGTGTTGCAGGTTCATTTCCAGGGCTCTCAGCAAAGTATGGAGCCCGTTAGGCACAGCAAAAATAGAGATGCCTCAGCTGTCTAGCCTACCTTTCATACGTTTCCAGAACATACACTTTGGCCTTCAGCTTTTCAAGATAATATTTCAGGCGTAGTCTTAATAACTGGGTTTAGGATGATTTATCAGAAGACATAGGAATTTGCAATGTATTTAGTATATTTGTGCAGTACATTGGCAGTTCATGGTGGAATCTCACAAAGGGACTGCCTTTTATTCCATTTCCCTATACAGTTTTCTTTCAGTATTCTCCAACTCTATAATAAAAATTTTAATGCTTGTGTAAGAAAAAGTGGAAGAGCTGATTTTTACAGCACTGTGCATATGTGTAATGTCGTAAGTGCTAGTTCTCTTTTCATTTTTTAATGAAGATAAAGAATTCAAAAGTTTATTTAATATTTACGCAAGAATGCTAAGTGTCTTTTAATGTAAGACAGGGCTAACAGCAGCTTGCAGTAAGACATAGTAACAAGCACAGCACTAACAGCTGTGCCTGTTACTGCCCATTTCTGATAGACCCCTACATTGTCTTATTATTAAGTAGAAATATTATTAGGTGGAAATGCATCCAGACATTCCTAAGAAAATGGAGCGCAAAACAAATATCAGCAATCTATAAGTTGCTTATATGCAGCTAGAAAATTACTGAGATGGTGTTTCTGTTTCTCAAGGATGTCACCACAATATTATCGTCTTATTCACTCAACTGTGTAAATATTATCTCTTTCCATGCAAAAATGTACACATACATCCAGTTACATTTTTACGTTTCTTATAAGTGACAAACTACTGCCATACGTCTAAGGCTAAAGCACAATTCAAATCTTTGCAAACAGGATCCCAGCCAAAATACATAATGCAGTTTGGCAACAAAATCCTTCCTACTGAATAGTCGAGATAACTAGACCTTCACATTCTGCTTTGCCTGATGTTACAGAATACACAATGCTAAATAGTCCAAAGTGTATTTGTTTGTCTTTTACCTTACATTTTACTCCCGATTAACATTTTGCAAACTGACTTGTTTGTAGAATAGTGTCCCCTCAGAACGCCCAGTTTACTGTGGTAACTAAATGTTCTGTTGCTTAGTATAAAAATGTGGCCACAGGAATGTATATTTATCATCAAATTCAGGTATTAAAATCCATAGGTAAAATCTGGCTTGACATTGGCTCAAAGATGTCTCTTCAAGCTGTGACATCTTAGTGGAAACTTATTGAAGAGATGACCAGCTCTTACCCTCGGAAGAGCTGGATGGCCCTCTCGCTTAGGGAGGATCTAGTTGCAATGCAGAGATGCTTCAGGCACTTAGGAATTACGAATCTCTCACACCTATAAAGAAAGTCTCATATGCAGAACCATGGAATATGAGAGAAGTCTAAAGGCTTATCAGTTTTGTTCCTCTAGAGGAACTGGTAATGTAAGTGATTGTCTGACTACTGATGAACTTCAGCAAATGTTCTTTAGATATGGAAGCTCCAAAACTACTCTTGTTAAAATCAACAGGGGTGATTTCAGTTCTCCAGAAATACTATGTAAAGAGGGAAGGCAGACAGAAGACAGGCATGTAAACCTAGGAGTCTTTCTTGAAATACCCTGCAGTCTGTGCACCCTTGCAAGGCCTAAACAAAACTGGAAGAAAAGTCTGACAGTAAACTCATGGTCTGCCATTAACCCTATGAAAGACTGTAAATGGAGCTCACTCTTGTGTTGTGCAGCTGTGCTTTAAAAGAATGCTTGAAAAGAAAGAGTAGAACTGTTAAATGAGCAAGAAGCCCATAAACTAGCTATTAGCAGCTGCAGATTGGTAGCTCTGACATGTACTGTTTACACATTGGCTTTATTTGCACTGCCTGTAGGTGTTCAGTGCTTTGGGATTTATCCAGTGACTAAGGAAATGCTAATGTAAAATGAAAAATGTAAACTAAGTTAAAAAAAAAAAAGGAAAATGTAAACTAAGATAGGAGTGTATTTGTGATGGCAACGATTGGATTGTATTCAAATTGATACAGTCACACTTAATGCTAATCTTTGGAGAGTTTTTGCCTATGAGAACCCTACCACAACTGAGAAACTAGTTATGTCTTGGAAACATTCATTAAAAAAGATATTCCCACATTTAGAATGCATAAGTGATTTTTTAATAGTGCTTCCCCTAATCCAAAGAATTCAGTGCCACCTTTTTAGCATTTCCCAAGGCTATTCATTTCAGAAACTTTATATTTAAATATCTCTTTCCCAGAACTGTAATAATAGAAGATTTTCAGTGGCAGCATTTAGGAGTGTTAAATTGTTGCTGCAGAAACAGATACATTATAGTGCACAAGGGAGAAGAGAGAATGATTTTCCCCCACAGCAGATTCTCAGTGCACAGTATGTGATTCATAGGCAGAACAATCATGTAAATCAACTGTACTTTGCTGTTTGAATAGATTTAAAGCTAAGATTTATTTCCAAATTAAGAAAGTATTATCTATGTAAAAGAAAAAAATCTCACCAGCACAAAACTATATGAATGCTAAGCACACCCTGTTTATTATGCATATAACCAATGCCAGCTGAAAAGGCAAAAAGATTTTCTTTGACAAGACCCTGTGAGGCATCATCTCTTGAGGAGACAGAATGGCCTAACAGGACATACTGACATACGGCCTTACTTCCCTGCCTTTTTTTTAAAATTCTACAAAGTAGATGCTGATACAGATTAAATGTTAACATTTTGTTTTAATCCATATGTTTAATGTATACATTGTACGTCAGTATTTTCCTTTAGTGGGATTTCACAGAGCTAAGTTTTCCTTACCGAGTGCAGGCTCTTTCAACTCCCTCCCAGCTCCCTGCTCCGTGGCCTCGGTGCTGCTGTGCCAGGAATTGCAGGGTGGCTTCTCTCCCTGCTCCTGCCCCGCAAGGTGAACGGAGCCGGCAGGCAGCCGTGTCAGGCAGCTTTGGTGCAGTGCCCTGTCCCGCAGCGGGCAGAGCCCTGGCACTGCCTGTCAGTGGGAAACGCGGTGCCGCCTGGCAGGGGCTGGTGCCATCTCCCTGCAGCCCTGGATTCCTTCCACGTAGAAGGGGGCAGTTCCCCAGCCCTCACTAACTTTACTGGTTCCATCTGCAGAACAGAGAGCATCAGCACTGTGCTGGGTCTGCATCTAGGCTCTTAACCAGGGGCAATATGATTTTGAATTACATGCTTATTATTTTAACAACTGAGATAACATAAAATAATTGACTTACCAGTTGTTCCATTTTTATCTTTCCCATGATCACTCTTGTACGCCTTTATAGAGCGATCAAGTCGTTGCAGCTTTGCATTTGACACCCAGCCCTGCCCGTGCATGTGCCGCACCAAAGGGCGCTGTGTGGGGGCCGGGCCGGGCTGGCACCCTGGGGTGCCCGCGGCGCAGGCTGACCCGCTCCTCAGCCTGCGGGCGCCTTGCCAGGCTGCCCTCCTGCACCTGCGCCCCAGTGCTCGTTAACTGCTGTTCAGCCATGGGCAGAGCCTCCAAAGTCAAACCTTTCATGGCAGAATCACCAAATGTCAGCGGCAGTGGCCACAGGGCCTCAGGGAGAGCAGGGATAAAGTGAACATTCACTGGTCAGATCCTACTCAGCTCTAAACCATAGTCATATGTGTTAGAAGAATCAATGTTTCCAGCAGTACTAATCCACAGAATCCTCTCTATATGTATTTATATGTATGTGTTTACGTATATATACACACAACCCATATATATATATATATATTTACTTACAGTGTGTGATGCAGCTCTGAGTATTTGTAATGTGTTTAGTGAAGAGTTAATACAATAGATATTGATTGATGTAATACAATACAACTAATAGAATTAGTTTTCCCTGCAATTCTTACTTATTTAACACTATTGCTGTTTCCATCATGGAGCAGTGCACATGGGAACTGCGCCAGTGAGGGCAGCGACTGGAAAAGTCTCTGACTGGATTCTCACATGGATGAGGTTTTCCAACCACCAGATGCAAAAGTTTGTAGCCATTGCAGTAAGTCTGTATCAGAAAGGAGGTGTTTTTAGCTAGCTAAGTTGTACCCACGCTGCAACCCTGTTGCTTTTCTTCCTCCTTTTTGGAGAACAACTTGTGAGCAATTCTTTCTCCACTGTTGAGTAGCACCAAGTGTGGATCCAGCTGATTCAAGGGAAAGCATTGTCCTTTTTTTCATATTTTATTTCTACAGAGCAAAGCTTCCATTTTGCAAATACACTATGCAGACTTCAGCAATGAATCCAGGCCATGTTTTGGGAGTCTATGGGTAGGCACTATGTGTAGAAAGCCCAAGATCATTAAATACAAGTTGCCTAGTGTGGTGTATGACCCAATATTCAGGATGTGATCTGCTGAGGATAAAAGTTGGCCTTTGGGCCAAAATAAATAAAAACTTTAAATTGTGCTAGGGATTGTTTTGGAGCTATAACTGGTCTGGTGGCTGGACCATATCTCTCACAATGTGTAATCACAGAGTAGTTTTCTTGCCATTTCAAGCCAAAAGATGAGTTCTGTTGGGTGTCTTAAATCTTAATCTTTTTCTAGTGCATTTTCTGACAGTATAATATCAACCTGCTGAACCTGTGCTGTGACAATTCCCCAGTGACCTGACTTCATCAAACCCTATCCTCTCTAAACATGTGTCTATACTGAGAATGAGAGAGATTTGTTGCCAGAAACAGAGAACTGCTCCTGCAGCACCTGTCTGCACCGGACAGCATTTCATCTTTTCAAGTGTTGGGGCATCGTCCTGCTGTAATCACCAAGTTGGAGTTGAAGGGGTCTGGGAAGGCTTCAGTGCCCTCTTTTCCCTCACCCTTCCTGGCATCAGCAGGTATCTTCTCCCAAGCACAGCTTTATGAGGCAACTTTAAGCATTCATATCTTGTCCATAATATTACCCCAACAGCATATTAAGGGCAGTGTATACAGCTTCTGAGCCGTTTGTCACTGTAGAGGTTTTAATGACTCAATACCATTTTTAAGATGAGTAGTAAATTTTTTTTTTATTTAAAATATATAAACAATTTGAACTCCTCTTGAACTGATGCTGAATGGTTTAGAACACAGAAATTAAAACGAATAAGGAGGAGGATTTGCTTTTTATTCCTCTGATAAATTTACTATGTACTACTAAATAAGAGGTTTGTTATATACTACTAAATATTAAAACAAGGAATACTCTGCAATATTATTCTTAATGTACAGCTTAATGAGAGGAGAGAGTAATGGGCACTGTGTGTGATTCGGGCTCACTGCTGGCCTTGCCTGTTGCTGCACACAGGTCATTTTGGGTTGAATGCTGCATCTCCTGGTTATGGAGAAACTTTCTGGCTGTGCAGAAACTGTTAATTAAAGTGGATAATGCAATTCATGAACTGTTTCTGGCTCACCACTCTCCTTCCTTTAATGAAAATCGATGAAAAACAAGTAAGCTTCTACAGGAGGAAACAACAGTACAAACTTGCTCTCAGAAAAACAGCCCATGAAGATGTGACAACAGCAGAAGATGTTGGTTAAAGCATCCTTTCCTGGCTTACTACAGAAGACATAGACTTACTCAGGTGCAGCTGGTACTGGTTCAGGCTGCTTGAAATGAGTTGCCGAACATGCCACAAGTGTGGAGCTTTTCACGTGAGTTAGGAAATGCTGGCACGGGTGCAGCAGCCGCCAGCCAGGGCTCCCCCGGGACGAGCCCATCCATGGCTGCGGTTCCATGGCCAGGGTCGTGACTCCCCGCGTTGCCGCCGCAGCACCTTGCCGGCCAGCAGCTGAGTCCCTGTGGCGGCCCCAGGGCCATGGCCCGGGGTGGCTGCTGGCGGCGCCGGGGTGGAACCTGCACGAGGCCCCTTCGCGGCGCTGCAGCGAGGGGCAGGCAAGGAGGCCAGGCCTGTCTTTAGCCCTAAAGCCCAGGCAGAAGATGCCCTTTGGAAGGTATTTAAGGGTGCTAAAGATTTCAAGGTTTTAAAGTATTAACCAACAGGTCCTGGATTCTCTATTCCATTCTTTCATATGAAAAAGAAAGTCAAGTAGATAAATTAGATTTCTCCTCTAAGACAGGAAAAATTGTTTTTCCTGCCTCCTAAGCATCGGTGATATTAAGCTGTTTCAGCCCATTAATTGCAAAGGCATAACCAGTTATCCAATACATGATATAAAATGAGTTCTACAAAAACATGTAATAAAATTGAAGGGGGAAGAAAAACAGCCAAAATGATCTATGTTAAAATTACAAACAAAAAAAAAAAAAAAGAAAGCCAGTAAATCAAACAATGTTTATATTATGTGATAAGAAATACTTGTTCAATAGCTTTGAAAATCTCATTTCTTAATAACTCAGCCTTCATCAGCCTGAGCTGGCTCATTTATCTGTATGGATTTACTGTATGTTGCCAGCTAAGAATCACCTTGATAGCAGAAGGTATATTCAGTGCTCAAAAATATTTTAAATTTCTGTAAAACCCTTTTTTAACTTGTCTCACCTGAAGGACAGCACTGAAATATGCCTAAAATAGGTGTCATCTGTGATTCCGTGTTGGCCTGCGCTCGCCAGCGGCTCGCCTGGAATAAGTCTTCTGGGGTTTCTCTTTGCATCTATCTTACCATTTACTCAGCATCTAATCTCAACAGTCATCTGCATTCGTAACATCACTTTCAGATGAACCTTTAAATGTTTATAACCTAAAATATTTTAATATAAAAAGTGAAAAAAAAGACATCAGGGCTGAACTTCAGATTATGCTTTACTGGTGGATATCTTATTTTCTGAAGATGAAGATCAAGTTTGGGAGTACTCAGTATTTCTAAAAATAAAACTCAAGATTAAGTGCAAAACATCAAAAAAAAAAAGTGAATTCAGCAATAGCTGCTGCTTTAAAATTTGGCTTTATTCCTTTGCAGTGGCTTTCATTAGCCATGCACAAGTTGGCTCCCTGAGCTCTTGCTCATCTCTACCCTTCAATTTGTCATTCTTTTACCAGAAGCAATTACGGGCATCTGAAATTAGGCACCTTAGTCTGACTCAGTAATTTCCGCCTAGGTGTTAGCTTCCAAAAGTCAGTTTATGATCTTCAAAACTATCTCAGCATGTCTTTATATGACATCCTGTATATTTGGCTATACACTGTCATACTATTAAAAGGAAGTTGGCTTAAAGGCACCTGAAAGTAATTCAGACTATTAAAGCAGTATAAACAACCAAAAAAAAGGTGAGGGAGTAGGGAACGTTCCATTGGAAAAGGTTGTGCTGCATGGCACCCAGGATTTGATCTAGCGGGAAGGTGCCCTGTGCCCTTCAGTGGAACCCTCTGTCTTGTCGCTGCATCTCTTCCCTCTATCCATGAATCATGTGCCCTGCTTCACAAGGACCTTTTCATCTATGGGAAGACAGTTTTTTATTCAAGTCTCGGAAGTTCAGGCTATAAGTTTTTTTTATCAAGGATTATTTCTTCTCTGTGGAGTATTTGTAGATGATTCCTGTGGTAACATGAAACTTCCAACGTCCAGACTTTAACATGTAAAATAGGGGAGACCGCAAAGGATTTTCCACCTTGATGCCTACATGGTTTCTGTGATTGTTCTAATTTAAGCAAGTACTAGCAGAGCATTTTTCCCGTACTGGTTCTTGGTAACAGGTTTTATTTCTCTCTGTAAACTCAGTTAATGAAAATAGTACTAGCTGCCCAGGTAGCTAGCTAGGAATGGGAGAAATACCTGATCCCTGCTGTCCTTTGCCAGCGAACACTGGAAAATAAGTCCTAGTTAATGCTATCTAAGGCAGAGAGACTTGAAATGGTACCTTTTGAAACTCAAATAATTTGTTCCATCTTAGCATTTGAAGTAGTACGTTTTAATATCAACCATTTGTTTTGTTTCTGTGACATGCTGAAAGGCTCACTTTTAACCAGTGATGAAATGCTGCAACACTTTTTACAAGAGGAATTTATAGGACAACATAGCTTCAAAATGTTGAGAAAAAGTGGAAGGTCTTTGGGATAAGAGTTTAAATTGGAAAGACTTCTGATGGAACTGTCACCGAGTAATCCTTGTCACCCAGCTGTAAATCCTTGTGGTTTTACAGCTCTAGGAAGACACAGCAACCTAAACTCCTGCTTTGGCTACTGTGGCATTTGACACAGATTCCACAGCTCTTGCTTTCCTGTTTGGCCTGTTATTGCTGGGTACCCTTTGGGAGATGGGGTGTGGTGGTAAACACTTGCCCTCTTCGTATACATTAAAGCCAAAAGGCTTCTTTCTTCATCAACATGTCTTTATCACTCCATAAAAAGGGTAGCACTTTGTCACAGATAATTTATAATAGGCCACATATCTTGATTTAAAAAGGTGGTAATATGCAGAGCATCACATGCTTAGCAGAAAGAGAACTATGATGTTTGAATGAAGATTTTACATTTGCTAACAAATTTGTATTTAAAAGTAAAACAGAAAGGTTAATTAGAAGCAGATAGTCTTTTTATGATGGTTTGATTAGAGGAATAAGTAATTTCCATCTGTGTTGAATGAAAAATGAAAATTGGGCGTAGAAGTACAAATGTGAAGTCTGCATGCAAATGCTGAGAGAAAAAAATTTTAGATGTCTCCATCAACCCATTTGATCTTTCCTAAACTTATTAATTTCTTTGCTGGCCTTTTTGTTTTCCATCAAGGCTTCCAAATTTTCATTTTTTTCTTAAGAAAAGAACAAAATAGACTTTTTCTCATATAAACATTAAACACTAGCAAACTTTACACGTCACAGGCTGTCAACCCAAAGCTCTTCCAGCTTTGCTCCTTAACAGTGAATCCTGCCATCGTGCAGCTGCTGAGCAGAGCACAAGTGTGCACTGAATTCGTTTGAAGGAACCTCCCCAAAATCCCACAGCGGGCTAAGAGTTGTCCATCTCAGACATACAGCAGTGTTGGGCAGACACAGAGGATTTGTTAACAAGCAAAACCTAATTTATTGGACACTCCTAAATATGGATGACCAAGGATGGCCAGGCCAAGAACTGTTCCTGATCTTTGTCCTTTGATTACCTTAGACTGTGTACAGACCATTGCCCAGCTACCTTAGGTACACGAGTTGGGCTCAACTGTGCAGACTGCTGCAAGTTCGTGGACCACCCGGGAAGGTCATGACCACATGTGCTAGGTAGGCACACAGACAAGACCCTAATACTTGGCTTCATAATTATAAGACAAACTTGAATATTATCCTTATATCACAGTTACAACTTAATTCCATGGATCCAGCTCTGCAAGGTAATATGGAGAGAACATTTGGAAAATGACAGAAACATGTAGTAAGAAAAGCCTGTACACATGTTCCACAGTGGTCCATCTTCTAATTCAAATGTCTAAACTGGATGTCCTGAACAAACATTAGGGTTTTGCTCAGGTAAATAACAGCACAACGCTTAAGAAGGGCCATAGTGTTTGATGTCCCAATACTGGAAAAGAAAGGGAAACTTAAGAACGGACATTATCTACTGATAGGTGGTTGTGAAACTGGCCAAAAATACAACTCTGCAACAGTCATTCCAGGTAACTAAGTCACCTTGCCATGGCTGTCCTCGTTCTGGGGTAGCCTGCCTTAATGAAGCCCTTCTAAAGCTTTGCCTTGGTCCTGCTGCCTGGGAGTGTACGGTACAGCATGGAAACGTGAGCGATGAGGCATCTCCTAGAGTTAACCGCAACATCACCAAACTGAGGAAGAAGGTAGCCTGGAGCTTTGTTTTTATATTGTAGGTGTTGCTGCTGTCCTGCGCACCGGCTGCCCCCAACTGCTCCGGAACTGGGACCATGCTATCCCAGGGACATCAGACACTGACACCAATGTGGTGATATGCTGAATGCTGTTTATCATTTTGCTCAGTTTACCTATATACCTTGTGCCAACTCTAAAAGTTTTCTAATGCTCCAATCAGAGGTCTATGCTCTATTCATTGCCTTGTATGGCGCGGCTAGTTCTGCTTGTGCGGGTGGCTCTCCTGGCTGCGTAACGTCGCGAGATCTTCCAAACGCCAGGCCCGATGCTAAATCAGGTCTTATGCCACGGCACTTACTTATGCTAAGCTCCCTACTTTTCTAAGCTCCCTACATATAGGCAATTTAAATAGAAAGGATGACACGTGGACAGTAATTTTATACACTTTGTGCTGGTAAGTATAGGAAAAACTCAGAGCTTGATCCAATGTCAATATAATGCCCCAGTGGATATCACTGCAATCAGTGATATACAAGATGTCCTTTCTAATCTTCCCTTTCATATTACTCTGCACTCTCAGTTAAAAATAATGTGCTTGTAACTAGGCATCAAACTGGAAGTAGCCATGAGATCTGGCTTAATAGTAAATCATATTAGAATCTTAATGCTTATGAACAGGTCACTGTAATTTTGTTATCTAAGCACTGATTTCCTTATTGCTTAATCTTTTTTAACCATTTCATCTAGGTACCTTGTCTGCCTTTTCATATGTTTCTTCTTCTATCTTTTTACATGAGGAATAGCTGTGATAGATAATAATCATCGCTCCTCATGCTTTTGATGGGAAAATATGTTTCCATTTGACATTCATGTTAATTCAACGGTATCTTCTCAGGGGGAAATCATGCCTAACAACAGTTACTTGTTGCTCTTCCTGTACTGCCATTTACACATCAAGTGTATTGGTAGCTGTATGTGCCAGCTTCTCTGTTGTGCTTTCCTTACCAGTTCGCTCCTCTTATGCACTGAATGTGTCTTGGTCCTTAATTTCTCTCTCCAGTTTTTTTAACGCTTACTACTGCTTTAAGGGCCCCAGATCTTTAAGAATAGCAACTTGAGCCAGTGCCAAGCTGAAGCTGGCCAAAAATTTCTTGATAATGCCTTCCCACTGGTGAAAGTTAAAGACTTTCAAAGATAATTCATTTTAAACCTAGCAGGAAAATAAGCTGTTTCTGGGAACAAATCAGTGTTTTCTATAATGCAGTGAAACCATTTTCACAGGCCTTGGCAGAGCTTTATCTTTTCCAAGATCTCTTGCATCTCAGCATGTTTCTCGGTTAGGAAGAAAACTGTAACTAAAGCAACTAAATTTTAAATCCCAGCATTTTATCTAAGCAGCTCTTTATTGCCTGTGTTGCAGCTGTGCCATATTCTGTTGTTGCTGGCCAGAAAGGCAAATGCCCAGCTGGTAATTGCATCCTTCTCTTTTGACTTACATCCCTATTGTTTTCACAACTTGTGGGCAACTTTAGTGGCAGAAAAATGGACAAATCCTTTATTTCCTTTGGAAATAAAGAAATCGGAAAAGGTTGAAGGGGAAAAAAGCAAAAATGAGACAAAGTAAGGACTGAGAAACATCAAATACGATGTAATAGCTGTTGCAGCTCCTCGTGGAGACACACGAGCCTAGGAAACCTCACAGGCTGGGAAGGAGACTCTCTCCTTCCACTCTCACACTGTATCTCCTGCAGTGAGTTGTGAGGATCATTGCAGCAGACCTTGACTCTGGCCTGGGCTCCCACGTGCTGGAGAGAGCTTGCAGGCTGTACTGCATGTGTGAGCTCTCTGCCTGAAGGAAGGCAGTGCCTTTGCAGGCACACATACCCCAGGCCTGACCCTGCTTGAAGATGCTCTCCTAATCATGCCAGCCCTTCCTTCTCACACGGCCAGGCCTGTGCTCGGCCCAGTGTGTTTGGGAGGGTTTCACACACACTCTGTTCATCACTGCCTGTGATGAACCTGTTCCTGCTGGTATTTGCAGCAGAAGGTGCCTCATACTGAGTGCTTTAGGAACCTCACCTGAAAGGATTTCCTGCTGTTAATTGTAATATATACAACAGTAAGCATTGCATGGTCTTAAAGATACCTGTGCAGGCTGAAGTGCTTAGCATTTCACTTCTGTGTTGTTTGGTAGGCTCTAAGTGAGCAACAGTTGGCAGCTAATAGTTTATTTTAAACTATGCTGTTTGTCTTGGACCCCGTTTGTAGCTGGACAGGAGTAGATCATGTGGTCAGTGGCAGCAGATTCCTGGAGGACTTCTGGGTTCAGAGGAAGGGAAGTGGCCTTGTGTGCATTAGATTCAATTCCTTCAGCCCAATGTTCTAGGCCTGCTGGCAGGGCACAGTGTGGTGGTGCAGAGCATCAATAGCATCATTCTGCCACCTAAGTGCTTGTTAAGGGACAGGAAAGTTTGTAGGGAGAAAAACATTCATGTTTTTATTTTCCACAGCATAATTCTCTTA
>JAUBOD010000129.1:889233-917678 GCA_032353885.1 Nothura maculosa
AGTGCTTGTTAAGGGACAGGAAAGTTTGTAGGGAGAAAAACATTCATGTTTTTATTTTCCACAGCATAATTCTCTTAAATATATATTTTTTCAATTAGAAAATATGATAATATTTTCTAGATACTAGATGATCTCTAGAGGTCCCTTCCAACCTTATAGATTCTGTGATTCTGTGATAATTTATATATTCTGCGCATGGCTATGGAAAATATGTTGTAGAACATTTGAAACTACTTTAAAGAGTATGAACAAATTCTGAGAATTTGCCTCTGTAGCGAAGAAGTCAAACCTGCTGTTATGTTCCATTTAAGTAATTGGATCTTTCTGTACACTCCTTGCATAATTTGTTTTCCTCTATTATGTTCATATTCTACTTTGATCTCTGCTCCCTTTTATTTCCTCAAGTTGCACTTGTATCTCTCTGTGCTGCTTCTCTTTTCTTTGGTCTTTCCTATTTATTCTCTCTCCTGTGATTTCTGTTGCATGGTAGTATGGCAGAGAGAGGAATTTCTATTTGTTCTGCTCCATGGAGGCTGCCTCGACCACCTCTTTGTTCAGTCCTCCTACTGATTCCTCTCCAATTGCAGGAGCAGGCGGCTTCCCAGGCATCCAGCTACTGGCTTGTCTAGGGTATCAGTACAAATGCAGTGTATGAAGCTTGTGAAGGCAGTAATTACATCTAGTGGAGCAGCAACTTACCTACCTTTAACACCCAGATAAACTTTAAATACAGAGGAACCAGATTTTCTGTCTCATTAGAGCTCCTCCTTACTTCAGCTGTTTTCACATTCAAAATAGAAACTGAAGCAGTCTGAAACTTCTAATGAAATGAATCCTCATCTCTATCAAAATAATTTTGTTTCAATTCATTTTTTAATCAATAAAGAAGGTTTTTAACCCTCTTAAATACTTAGTTACACAGTTTGTTCAAAAGGATTGCTTCAAAACAAAGAAAATGCTCTGTGCTTTTGAAAATATCAAACTGGTATATTATCTAGCTGAAGAAGTTAAATTCTTAATAGAGGATTCAAGGAGCATCAGTTTATTTTAAAAACAGTATTTTGGTGGCATTTGCTCTGTGACTAATTTTGCTAATGATGAAAATATTGTTTTTATTCTTGAAAAAAACATTGTGACAAAAACTACAGACTAGATCTGTTGAGAACCAAACGATGAAGCAGTTGCTTAACTGAGTAGCACTCACAGAATTCAACTCAACAAATAGAGGATAGAAAATACCTTTACTCATACAAGGGCAATTTATTTGGATTTCCCATTTATTTGTCTCTAGTTTTTGAGATATGTAAGTAACCATTCAAAACGGAAACATCACAAATAATTTTGGGAATTACAGAGTAGAAGAGATGACGGTCCGACTGTCTACAGAGTGGCTGCTTTTCACCAAGTTCCTTCAGGAGAAAATTCAACGAGTTATTTTTTTCCATCCCTAATCAAATGCAAATATATACACAGTTTTTAAGTTACTACTTGGTAGTTTTCCTTTTATGTTATCTGTCCCACTTCTATGCTGTAAATAACAAGACCTCTCTTGATCGTCACTAAATTAGCTAAGTAGGAGTGCCTGGCTCCTTTTGGCTGGAATTATAAAGGGTGGAAGGGCTCCGTATACTTTCAAGGGGTGCTTTAAGTGCTCAGCTGGCAGAAGTGTCATGTTTCACCAGTGTAATTACAGGAGACTTTACTGTAGCACAAGTCCTCACCATAATGTTAATTTTATAGTACTCTTTTCTAATACTAATTAATAATTTACTCATACTGTGATTTGTGTAAAGGAATTAATGTGCTTCTTTACAGTGTTAGGTCATGGCTTCAGTAGAAGAGTGTAGTCCTGAGCTGTGTTCCCAGCACCTCTTGCTAACTTGTCATCTCCTTCCACAGCGCTGAGCTCCGTGAGGAGGAAGCAGTTCGGCAGAATGTCAGGGAGCCTCCATGCAGTCGTAACGAAAGGTATTTGCATCTGCTCTTACTTGAAAAAGAATAAGCCCCCTTCTAGGATTAATGACATGCTACTGTGCGGGAACTTGACTCCTCCTTATAAGACATGGGAAGTATTTTCATGTATGAGCTACTTGGTGAGGGAGGACCCTTGCCTCAGTGACCGCCTGCACCCTCTGCAGCTTCTCACTGTAGAAGCAGAAAAAAATGGTAATAATCTTGTTCCAATTAAGAGGTTGTGGCATTTTAAACTCTGCACAGCATGTCTTCAAGTTTTATCTTTCATCCAGTCCTCCCAGTTTTGATACATTATTTATTGAGAAAATTCTCATTTAGGAAATATTGGCATTCATTTATGCCCTGATCTTGCTGCCACAGCGTCATAATAGAGGATGAAATGTTGCATTCCAGCTTTACAGGATGCTAAACTGGAATTGTGGAGGTAGCAGACATAAGTCCTGCCTGAGCAGCAAAGGATCTCAGGTTTCTGCCACTCTTTTAGGCTTCGTCTCTCTTTGAATGGTCGGTTTGTGCCATAGCCACAGTTTGCAGCACTTCCCATTACTACCACCCCGATTCTGCTTGTTTATTTGTGTTACTCAGTCATCCACCAGTCTTGCCCATTTGTAGAGGTGTAAGAAATACCAGCCTAGTATCAATCTTTAATTTAGGAAAGGGCCAGCAGCAGTTGTGCCACTGATTGACAATGTGAACATGAGCCCCAGGCTTAGCAGCTGCCTAACAAAGAACAAGGCCCAGGGGCTTACGGGTTTCTGGCTTCCTCCTGTCTGATGGAGGAGGCTGTCAGGTGACATGGGCTCTGCTCACTAAGTCCTCTAACTTACAAAAGATCAACAGTAGCCAGGGAATGAGAAAAGCTCAATGTTTTTGAAAATCATATTGGACGTATTCTGTACATGTAGTCAGCTACTTAAAACACCTGAATTAAATCTGGTATGAAAGAAAAAGTATTTATGCTGAGAAAGATAAAAAATTAACAAACTTGTCTCTTAAAAGCTGATCGTTGCACTGCTTAAGGTAAGGCCTATATTCAGATGGATTTTTTTTGAAATTTAGCTTATATTTTCTTGGGAAACAGTATATTTGTTTTGCTGTAAATAAATTTTATTACTTGACAGTGCTCAGAGTAAGAGTACAGTCTGGTCAGATTGGTGAGTTATTTACTTTCCAAACACTATTCACGCATAGTTTTAAAATGTAAGTTACATAAAATATATATATATAAAAAAATGTTGAAATAGATCAACAGAAATAGATGAAGTAATTACCAGGTAGATTTAAAACATAGATATTTGCAGGAAGTAGTAGTCTATTAAATGTTATTTACACCTTGGCGTCAGTAGCTGCCACAGTAGTGTTTTTAATAGGCTCTCTATTTTCTTTCATCTTTTATTAGTGACACTGTACTCTACAATCTAGAGTATTGATTTACGGTAGGAATTAACCCACAATAATACGTATTCCATATTACAGATTTACTTTGGTACCTATTCCCAATTGATTGTTTTAATGCTGTTTGATCCATGCCTGATTGCTTCTTTCCTCTGTTTGTTCTAATTTTCAACCATCCCTTCTGATTTGTGTACTCCTTTTGATGCCTTTTTTTTTCAAACTTAAATAGTTTATAGGTAGGTAGATTCTGCAGTGTTTCTTCTTTTTTAAAGAAGAAATCTTAGAAATCCTGAGCACCTGTAACTGAGTATTTGGACCACTTTCAGGGTATGTTTGGAGCAATGCTTGAGTGAAAGTGTTTTCCTCTGGTCCACATCCTGCAAATGCATTTGAAAGCTATTTATAGCAGTGCAGGTCCATTTTCTACCCCTGTATATATATCAAAATTAGTATTGCTCTCTGCCTCTATCATTCTAAATTCCATTACCTGGATCCATTATTGTCCTAACTCCTTTATTTGATAAATGTTACTAATTAAACCTCATAAATTTTGGCAAAGAGAGGAAAAATATGACACAAAAATAGATGCATTTGTTAGGCAGAAGCAGCCTGGGGAGTGATGGGCGGTTCTAGCCGGGGCGGGAGGGAGGGCAGGGAGGCCCCTGTGCTTCCTGCGTCTGCAGCCAAGCTACCGGTACCGACAGCGCCACGGGCTTGGTTTGAAGAAGCTGCAGTTGAGGCCATAGCTGTGCAAGGCCGTTAGGCCGGGCTTGGAGGGTGATAAACCACCTCCTGCTGGCGATCGCACAGTGCGTCGGGAATCAGGTCAGGGATGGAGCTGTCACAAAACTCAGCTAGCAAGAAGATGAGTTTTGGGTTGGCTCAGGCTCATTGCACTGCCTTGCGAATCGGGAAGGTGCAAGGAAATGGGGAAAAAAAATTGACTATCTGAACTACAGTGCAAAGGCTCCCTCCTTCCCAAGTTGAGATGTCGCTATGTTAGGTCAGCGAAACATCTGGCTTGCATAACAGCAACTTGGCTTACAATAATAAAGCAAGTTATTTCCAACATAATGTTATAAAGCTTCTCTTTCACTTGTGCAAGAGGAATCAGCACCCACCTAACTCAGCAAGGAAATGAAATATATGCACTGTGAATTTAATAGATGAGAGAAAGGGAAGAAATGTTGTACTAAGCTCATCTTAGTAGACCGACAGAAATAGCTTCAGAAAAAAAGCCTTGTATTCTTGAAATGAGGAAACGAAAGGAGGTGCTGGAGGCTGAAGCGACCGCTTGCTGGGGCCCTTGAGATGTCCTGCCAGCCCTGCGAGCAGTTCTCTGCTTGCATTTGATTTTAAGACATATTAGATTTGAAGTGCACATATTCTAAAAAAATATGTCTGAGAATAGAACACCAATCCCTAAATCTACTCATTTCTTTCTTACCAATAAATCATTCTTTGTAGAGTCCAGATCTTCCATAGTGCTTGAAAGTTATGACAAAGCCCAGTGCATTACTTTAATCAAATAATCATAAATAAAGCATTTCCTGATCTCTAGTTGTAAGCCTGCAAAAAAAAAAAAAAAAAAGCACAGAACTTTACCAACTTCTTTGTGTTTTCAGAAATAACAACAAAAAACCCTCTTGAACGTGGCAGGTTTAAAATGCACTTTTGGCAATGAAGAGTTTGAAAGATGAAGCGTATTTGGCATCATTTATATTAGTTGGCTTGTAGAATGTTTCTGAATTTGTAAGATAGGCACAGATACTGTTATCTTAGCTCTCTCCTGGAATCAAAATGTAATATATTTATTATGAGGTGATATAAATAATAACTAATTCGTACTAAAAGAATCTGAGTATTGTACAGTCCATCATGCACTTCTCTTGGATACTGAACAAAGACAACATTAAATATGGTAAAACAACATAACTTAGGAGCAGTAGGATCAGAGTAAAATCTATTATTTGGCATGAAAGGCATAGGAGAGGTAGAATAAATTGTGTTCCCTGTGACAATGAAATGACCAGGAGAAACAAGGCTGATGAGGCAAAGATGTCCTTGGAGCAAGGGTTTCCTATGGAGCTTATCTGGAGCAGGACACCTGCAGGAGTCAAGCTGCTTTGCTGCAGCAGAAACATGCAAAAACTAACTTGGTGAAAAATGTGTCTGTTTTGGTTAATTTGCTCATATTTTATAGCATTATCCTCTAGTTAAAAGTGTAAGAAACCCCCCCACTCTGAATCTTACTGACTTTGCTTAATAATAGTTTTAAAATTCACGCGTTCATCAAAGTATTTCATTACATTAACGTATTGTGGTAGCAGTCATGCTGGAATCATCTTAGCTTGCTTCATGGAGGTATTCCAGAATTGCAACAGGGTCACTCCATACTTTCTTAATATACACAGTGAAAAATGAATCTAACTATTACATGAAGAGTGTGTACTCTTTCTCACTGAAACATTGATTAAGGTTCCAAAAAGTATTTTAAGTTCTGGGGTGAAAAGTTCAAATTATGTAAAATTTTTATTAACGACAAAATTAAATAAACATTCCCTACCATAAATGACACTTTTCTCTGTATTTATACATTATTCATCAATAGCGTAGCCATGCTAGAAGTGCTGTAATTAAAGGAAGCCCTGGATTTTCTGATAGTTCAGCTGTATGGTTCCTTTTAACAACTGCTGTCACAATTATTTACAGAAGTAATGAATTAACAAGAATTATATACTAAAAATCAGTGGAGGGCTATAGGATTTATCTAGTTAGTGTATTAGACAATGTTAGCACACGGTTTATAAACTAAATAAAAATTATTTCTGTTTTAATACTGGCATATGTACAGCTTGCATCAGTTAGAGGGCTGATTCAGTTCTAAATACCTGAATATTCTGAAGCAGAGAAAAATAACTGCATAGGCCTTCTTTATTTCCTTTGAAAAATTCCCACCTCTCTTCTTTGTGTCATTTACTCAAATTCCAGTAAGAGACTGACAGGTGAACAGGAGGAGGCAGGGACTGCCCCAGACCTTGAGTCAACAGCTTCTTCCCAGGAAAATGTGGCAGAAGAGTGACCTGACCTTCAGGATGGTGCTGACACTTGCACAGCGCCCTTCTCAGACCTGTACTCTGCAGGCTTAGGGGCACGTTTCCAGCCTCAGAAGGGCAAATTTCTTTTCAGAATATGTTTAAGCACCTTTAAGAATAGTACTTTTGGCTTGACGCGGGCACAGTTGCTAAATGATTTGGTAAATTGAGTTTCAAGTTAGAAGCATGTAGTATTACCTGTTTCTTAACTACTGACAGGAAGATTATATGAAGAGGCACAGGGTTATTTTCACCATGGCAGAAAACGGGGTACCTTGCTAATGTTTATAAGGCTGCCTGTTTGCAAATACGTACATACCCATACCAAAAAAATACTGTATTTCATTTTGAAACAATAATTATTTCTCTATGAATTGCTTAGGATATTGCTAAGGATAAAGCAAACTCAATGCAACCAACCCTTTTGTGATTTTTGTGTTTTCTCAGTATTTTAATAGTATGTCCAGGATTGCTCACATTGTTTTCCTAGAATTATTGCATTCTGGTCATCTAATAATAATTTAAGAGGAGCTTTCAGTGAAATCCATAGAGTAAGAATATTTTGATAGTAGGCAATATTCTGTCTTCCTGCATGAAGAGCTTTGGGAATCCTTGACTTATCATTTATCTTCCAAACCTAATATATTAGTTTGCATCGTCCGTTTTAAGACTTGCTGTTTCCTCTCTTTTGCCAGTAATTTACCATGAAAAACACATTTTTATCTCTGACTCTGGCTGTTTATTTTTACACATGCAGTCTACATATGGAGGTTAAATTTTGTTACACTACCATAATTTGACTTGCATGTCCTTCAGTGTGCTTTGTCTGGACACTAAGACTTGAAAAAGTTGGTGCAATGCAGTACAATAATAGCTACACCATCAAAGAAAAGCTGCATCTTCAAATGCTTCCTAAGTGATACTGGTTTTCACAGCCTCTATTTTAATGAAACTGGCATTAACTTTAGCAGAAAGAAAGCGATTAGAAAACAAATATTGAGCATTCATCCTGAAAAGCCATGTTGAAATGTCTGTGCACTGAAGCTGTTCCAGTGAATTCCTCAAAAAAGATCTGAGGCACAAATGAGTTTCTAAAGGGACACTTTTTCATACGTCTCAGGTCTGTAAGATGTAGGATGGTCATTATGTGGGATTGTTGTTGTGCAAAGAGCACCCTAATTTTTTCCATGTTAGTCTATCTGGAGTGGCCATGGGCACAGATTTGATCAGACTTCACAGCAGCTGCTTCACACTAACACAGTTAGTCTTCGTGCTCAGATGAATTAGTGCAACATCTCAGCAGATGAGATGTCTTCACATTCATTTTTTAAAAGAAAATGTAAGGAACTCAATGTACCTTGGAGACAGTCATTCCATTAGAAGAATGACTTAACACTGTCATTTTTTGGTAAGTTGTACCTAATGTATTAGTAGAAAAGAGAAACTATTAGAAAAATAAGAATTTTAACATTGAAGTTGGCTTAAATGTACATTCTCTGCTAAAACAAGCTTTTTTAAAATTTAGCTATTACTGTTTTCTATTTTTATTCTTATTTTAATATCAAGGGATCCTGTAAATATCACTCTATTTATCCTTGAAAGACAATTTAGAAGGTATTTGCTGTGTAGCTTTTACTATTCAGGAAGCCTCTGGCAATAAATAAATAAATAAAATTGAAACCTATTTACAGTTCCCACTATACTTAGGTTCCTTCAGTAACTGTTCCAATATAGAATGAAGTTTGCAGGTGCATCATTTCTTTCTCCTAATAGCAAATGACTTTCATTGCCTTAGACATTGCAGACTGTTATTTGCATCCCATTTCTGTCTTGAAAATTATATTGTCTTTATGTTCTACATTAGACCATAATGAGACATTAGAGAAGCTGCAAGTGGTTCAGATCTTGCTGCTAATATGATTTCTACCATCCGGGAGCTCCATGCCTTATCTGGGTAAATTCTGAGATTTCTGAATAGCAACTTTAGTCATGGACAGAGAAATACCCCGTGCTGTTTTGTGCTTGCATGTATAGATCTAAAAGCTCAGAAAGCATCCAGGTTTCCATTGCAATTCACATCCTCATGAACTGGAGATTGTGAAATCCGTTCTAAATATAACATCTCCATGAATAACAATTATAGTTGGAGTATCTATTATCTCCTCTTTTCATATATGCTATTGAATCCCGCTGCAAGGAACTGATTAGCAGAAAGCTCATGTCCTCCTGGAGAGTGTCGGCTCTATGTGGCGAACTGCGATTAAAGGACTGCTCTCCAAATTGTGACATCAAAACTGACTTCTCAGACCAAGGCATCTTTCTGTGCAAAAGTCATCCTCTTGATGGATTCCTTGCATGCCCCCAATATTCTGATCAAACCCTCTGCTTTTACTGGGTCCCTGCTGTGTCACACAGGAGACAGGGGATGCAAAGTCACCATAAAAGTTGAGAGGCTTCTTTTAACAGAGTGCACTCCAGATAGCACATCTGCTAGGGAGCTGATATTTAAATGAGTACAATGTTACTGTGACATCGTAAGGGAGTAAAACATTCTTCTGCTCAGTTGCTGATACATTCAATATTCATGGTATTTTTTACATCTTCTGGAATATCAGAGGCTAAAAGCAACACAAACGTGCTGCCCACCCCAGCCCGGGACAGCAGACTGCTCCTCGCCTGGGCTGCGCTGTCCCTGCACCCTGCCTCCCAAAGCCATGAAAGACCTGGATATTCTCACCTTGCTCTTAGGTCCTACCTCTCAAGACTATCTGGAATGATGTTTACAACTATGTTTATACTTGGTTTAGTGCTCTCTCTTAGTATTAATCTTAAGGATCAGACTTGTCAGTGCTGGGTTCAGCATGAGGCTGTTGCAGTCCTTTTTCATCATCTTTTCACTTTTGGATCTTAGCTGTGGATGTTTGCCTGGGAAAACTTCCTTCCGTTCAGAGGTAATCACATAGAGTGATTGCACAGGGCAATTTGAGACAATATCCTTGACACAGAAGTGAGAAAAAAATAATGACAAATTGAGCAACTCTCTGAAATGAGTCTACTTCCCAAACTGAGTAAATAAGAAAAATAACTGTTTGTTTATAAGATAAGGCGTGGGTCAAATGTGAACTCTTAATCATTCCGCGCGGCAGTCGGAGCTTTATCCCGTGGCGCTTCCCCTTTCAGCGCGGTGGTGGTGGCCGTGGGCGCTGGGCTGCGAGCCGGGCTCCCCGGCCCCCAGGGCGCCGCCGCCGCCGTAAACCTGCTCTCCCACTGCGCCGCCCAGCGCACACCGCACCTGACCCGTCTGGATGCATCCCGCGCACGTAAAATCATCTCATTTGGGCACTCTTAATAATTTTCAGATTTAGAAATCATGTCTGCCAAACTGGACTAGACTGTTGTATTTGCATAGGTGAAACCAGTGATTTATCTTTTGCTCAGGAAGAGCAACACCCAAAGGAACTGTAGTAAGTGGGCAAGAAAATAGTGATTAAGGTGAAGACATATTTAGAGCACTGCCAATCTTAAACCTGCTCCCTTGAGTCACCCTTGAATCCCCATCCCCTGTCCCTATCCCTGCTGCCCCGTGCTCTGCAGCGCCGTCCTCTCTGCATCTTCCCTTGAGCCGCGGCCCTGTTCTGAGCACAAAAACTGCTCTGTGGGGAGGGGGAACAGCGTGGAAGTAAGCGAAGGATGTTAATCCTCTCTACAGCAAAATATTTGTATCTATGGACTCTCTCCAACCACCTCTCTTACGTGGGCTTGAGAAGCCATCCATGCAGGCCTGTTAGCCTGCATAAGCGCAGCCCACTGCCTGCCGTCCGGTAACACCAGGAGTCATAGGGCTGCCCGTCCCCCTCGTGTTTCTACAGCAAACCTGGCCCAATCCTGCAGTGTAAGTAGCAGCCCTCAATGTACCCTGTAGGAGTGTGGGTGCTTACGCCACTGCCAGTGACCGTCGGGCTCCTTGTCTTTGACAACTTTTTCAATCAGGGTCCAGGGAATTCTGTAGTAGGTTAGGCTCCATTATATTAAATACTGTGCTAATGTACTTAAATTTGCATTAATAACCTGAAGCTAATGGTGTGCTAGTCCAGCAGCTTAATTCTACCAGATAAAGACTTCACTGTTCCAAAACAGTGAAATCATTCATTGGATATGGAGCTAATCTAAATCTCTAAGTAGATCAGAATTTACATGATATTAAATACATTCTGACAGCACAGTGATAAGGCAGATTAAAAGAAAGGAGTGTACAGAACTATATAGGTTGCATCCATCTTCCGACTTATTTGGGGAGGATTTGTAAACCCTACCTAGAAAAGAACCTTCTGCAAAATGCAGTGAGAGGGCTTCAAAGCTGAGTGCAGCAGCTTATTGTGCACCAGCCCCTGTGCCATCAGTCATTATGAAGGAATTAGGCCTGTTGTGCATCCTCAGTTAGGAATCGGGGCAGATTTTATCAAACAACCACTAAATTAGTAGTAGGAATAATGTTAACTAACAGGCATTACAGTATTTTTTTTAATGTATAGCAGGTCTCCACACAGTACAACCCTGGCTCATTAATCTGAATAAAACTTCATGCTCTGATCCCCAAAACATATCAGTAGTTCAGTCAAGTAGTTTTACATACAGCATAGTTGTTGGACATCAGCTTAAAAAACATTGCCACGTCCCAGGGTTTCTTTTTCCTGTGGCTGGTGCTTGAACAGGGGCTGTTGGAGGCGGGCGCGGGTGCGGGCTGTGCTGCGCTGCCCGCAGCCTGCAGTGCACGGCGGCGCTGCGCAGGGCAGGGCTGTGGCGGCAGCGACACCGGCCTGCGCTCGCACGCTGAACGGGCCGCCTGCGCCAGCGCCGCGCGCCACCCGCGGCAGCTGCCACGGCCAAAGCACCCGCAGGGAACTGAAGGTGCAACAAAAGCCCTTGGGAGCCGTTCTTCAGGTGTCATGTGTTTGTTTCTTTGTCCCAGCTTCCTGCATTCAGTACTCTCTTTTAACCTTTAGCATGCTCTCGCATGCTTTTACTATGGATGCTCTACACATCAAAAAGGTTATGCTTTTGTACTGCTGTCACAGTCATTAATGTTTCAGCCTGCTGCAGGGAACAGGGGTTGGTTTGTGAAGCCTTGGGCTTGTCCCCAGGCATCCTCAGCTGCTGCAGTAAGCGCAGCCTTCGTGTGCTGCACTGTAGCATCCCGGCCTGGAACCGCCAAAGCGTCTAGAGCAAGCGGGAAAGCACTGGGAGCTGAAACTCAAAGATGTCCTTTGCGGCTGAAGTTGTGGCACTGTTAACTCGTGCCAGACTTGCATGATACCTGAAGACACGCGCTGGCATGCATTATTTTGCCCCTTCTGAACAGTTCAGTAAATGGATGATAAAGAGAAAATCTGCAGGTCAAAGCTCTTTGGGCTTGAAGCACTCTGATGTGTACAACAGGTTGTAAGTCTTTCTTGGGTGGAAGAAAATGAAAAAGTGTTTGCAATAACTAAAGGATCTCTTTGGAGACACCCAGTGCCCCCAAATCTTTGTTTTTAGGAAACTGCTCTACTGATTTTTAAAAGCATTAGGGATCACTTTTGATCCTTCTTAGTTTTTTTTTTAAGTAAAACACAGCTCAACCCTTTTTTCCTGCATTGAAAGTTCACGTTAGCTTCCAGGAATACATTCTTTACAGAAATCATTTACATAGCTCAGGTTCATGACCTGTCCTTCAGCTTGACTCTCCCAAGAAATTACACTAAAGATGAAATATGGAATGAACTGAAGTTCATTTGAATCATATAGTTAAGCTAAAGAAGTCTTCCTGGTCTTATCTCTCCAAGGCTGTACTTAAAATCATAACATTTCATTATCAGTGAATGGGTATTACCTGCATAGATAAACTCACAGTAAGTAGGTAAACCTTTTCTGGAAAATTTGGGTTAGTATATTATTTGCGTTCATGCACAAAGTCTGTCTTTAGTTTTGTTTTAGCTTCTTTTTGGCATTATATAGTAATATTATTTAGATAAATAATTGATGCAAGCCAGCATAATATAATTGAATATGTTAGGAGAGATGATCCTATTTGAAGTACTCAGAAAGTTCAGTTGAATGTGTTTGAAAAGACAGTCACTTCTGTCTTCTAAAAATTTTGGGTTGCATTAAGTCAGTCACAGCATTGTGAACACACTGCTTTACTGCAAAGGATAAAACAGGAAGGTGAACATATGCAAAATTAAAAAAAAAAAATATTTTAGAACATTCTCCTGGAATTGCCAGAAGGCCATTTTATTATGTTGTTATTATTTATTTTCATTTAGAAAAGCAGTCTCTAGAATCATGTCTGTAAGACTCAGAGGTCTTCAATATCTATGAATTCAGTAAACGCAGTTAATGTGGATAGTAGTGCTAAGGAACTCTCCATTAGCCATCACCAGTCAGGCAGTGACGTTGGTGATAATACCCATTAGATGTGCATATTAATCCTTCAAGATGTACAGCTGATTCTTAGCACAGAAGACCACTTCTTCATTAAGTCAGCAAATTTAAGAGCATGTAACACACAGCCATGAGATGTATTGCTGCATCTCTTCTCAGTGGAGTTGCATCCAATTTGATTTATACTTGGCACCCAGAGAATGATTTAATATAACATGTTCACTTTATGCTTTAATTTTGTAGTGACTTTAAGTCTTCGTGATGATACTGGTTATCCCTGAAGGCCATTTTTCTCAATTTATTCACAAAATAGGCAGAAAATAGTCCACAGCAGAGCAGTTTTCACCGAATGAGCTGAACAGTATGCCTTACCTCTAGGATTAAAAGCGCTTCCAGTCCCTGTAATATCAAACTCTACCTTGTTTGCGCAAATTTCTAGTTAAGGTTCCAGTCAGTGCAAATCTTGATCATTATCATGACTGACACAGAGCCACACTGAGATTTCTCGTTCATTTCATGACTGCACAAGAAACAGTTGTATTTCCTGCCTTTTAGAGTTTACAAGCAGCAATAGACAAGCCTAGTGGTAAACTCAACTTAGTAGACATGCCAGGTTATGATGCTTCAGCCACATTTGTGCTTCTGAGGCAGCATATTTTATTTCAAAGACTAAAAACATATTCTGTCTATGGAATGACACAATTTATTCTGTTTTAAAATTTTCTGATAAAACAGTGTTATTTTGTGTTTTGGAAAAGATGATAAAATGGCTACCTATGAATGTCTTCCAATGCAGACAGATGCTGTCTGCTTGTAAAGCAGTACACTTGCCCATAATCGTTCTATATTTAGTGCTATCAAGCCTTTCATTGATACTAACCTAAATCAGTTTAAAAATGAATAGCTGTGTCTCGCTACAGCCTATAATGAATTTCATATCTAGGCATCATTTATATACTTCAAAAAAAGGTCAAAATCCATAGGTTCTTAACTACACTGAAATCTCATCTATATAGTAATGATTCTCAAAATGTAATGACTTTACATTTATTTTGCTGTCAGTGTAATCTGTATATGCTTCCTTCAGCTCCCAAGACCTATTATTTCTTGGAATATAGCAGTCAATATATATTTGTTAGATTCAAAATCATTGTGTTTCTGTTGTGTTTAACAAATAATGCAACCTGCAGGAGTTAAAAACAGTCTTTTGCCTCTCAGTTAAACTTTTCTGTATTCTGCTACCACCGGAAGTCTGGCTGTGCCTACTAGAGAAGTGCATTTGTACATTTAGAAATCATCAATATGAAATCCTGTGATGAGGATGCACCCTCATGCTCCTATTCATTTATCACCTTTGTCACACTAAATAATAATCAAAAGCAAATTCAGATTTATTTGTAGCTCTAAATATAACTTCTGTGAAGGCTCAGAAACAGGCTGGGCTTTTGATCTCTTTACCTTTCCCCTTACATTTATACGCTGTGACACAGCTGAAGCTGGTCACACGTGAGCGCCGCCGCCTCCCGGCCCCGCAGCGCTCCCAGGGAGCTCACGGCAGCTTTCTGCGAGTGCCGTGGCTAGACGGCAGCTTCTGCTTCTTTCTTTGGATGAAACATCCACTTTCACACAGCCTCGTTAAGCTGCAGCTCTCCTGCATCCTGCCGCCTTTACCACACAAGTGTGATCATATTTGCAGCCTGGAAACTTCCCTTTCACAGTCAGTCAGTGACTGACTGAAGGGCCTCAGAGCTGGCCCTGCTGAGGGATTGCTCCTTACTCCTGAGTTGTGTTGCAGGCAGGAAGAGAAGCATCTGCCCGACTGCTGTGGGCAGCGCCTTCCTCCTCTTCTTTGTTGTCCCTTCTTTAGGGCAGTTTGTAAATGGTTCTTGAGCTCTCTAAGCTCCAGCTTTGGGGAAGAGACTTTTTTAAATAAAACATGATATGTGTGTGTTTGTCCAAGCTGAGCGTATGGTGCTGTGCAATGCATGTGCCTCAAGCAGACCTCCAGGCGGCCAAGCTCCCGCGCAGGCACAGGGGTGCAGGCGCTTCTGTTTCCCCTTGATCTCCATGAATCCCACGCCGCCATGCAACCTCTACGTGCTTACTAGAGCTCTCTTCACATGTACTATTTTTTGCCCTGTCAACTTATATCTGCATGCTGGCTAGCCTATATGAAGTAGATGTTCACTGAAATCAGTGTTTATTTCAACTTTTTAATAGCTCCCATAGTAACTGCCTAGTCATTATTTTCTTAGCATGGTGAAATTGCAAAGGATTTTCTTACTTTCAAGCATTGATTTGTTTCCTACTTACTCTTCCTATCATCCCCTTTTTTTCTTAGTTTAGCTTTAAACAGTCAACCAGAATAATAGCAGACAGATAAGTCAAGATAAATATAATTTAATTGTACCTTACACTACACTGTATAGCTGTAGCTTAAGAAAAATGGAATAAAAAATAAATTCCAAGAAAACTATAATGTTCACAGACAATTCTAAGTAAAGAAATTAAAAGATGTTAAACAAATCACAAAGCTGTTAAAGTATTTACTTCACAAGAAGTATTTTTACTTGTGTATTTAGGAATTTCACATAGTGAATATTAGATGATGAGGAAGAGGCAAGAGGAATATCTGGCAAACAAAATAGCCCATGAAAATTGTAGAAGAGTAAATTGCACAAAGTTTTTTAGTATTACTAAAATTAGCATAAGTTTGCAGGGGATGTATATTCACTTCCCTCCAATACCTAGGGGAAAACACAGTCTGAGACAGGTACCCGCAGTTGCTGTGCTACCTGCAGGGCTTCGAGATGCTCAGAAGTGGCTGTTACAGTGGCTGGCCCCAGGCAGCCGTGCACTTTCCCAGCATGGAAAGAGAGGCCCGAGTCCCATCGTTCTTAGAGATGCTGGTACTTAATTCTGGTCCAAGGAGTCTCTGAGCACAGTTCTGAGCACTGCCCTCAGGAGGGTCTACGCCAGCCAGTTTGATCTCTCCAACCCCAAAGAAGCTGCCAAGCTTCATACTGAGTAATCCAGTGATCAGAGCCCCTTAAGAAAGAGATCAGAAAAAAATAGGTCCAAATTTGTATTCAAAATGTAGCTCCCTTTCAGAAAGGCTGGAAATCTCTCCTTCATACCTCCTGGACTGTGCATCTCACCAAACTTCAGGCTCTCTACTGTCCTTACATTCCTCTTGGCAAAACGTAAGGACTTCCTTAGCAAAGCACATGGGGCGGCCGCCTCACAGGCATCCCCGGGAGCCCAGGAGCTCAGGCCGCCGCGGAGCACATGCTGCGGAGCGGCCCGCGTGGCACCGGCGCTGCCCTCGCCTCCCGGCGGCCGCAGCCGCCTTCGAGCAGGGCGACGCTTCACGGCGCTGCAGAACTTCATCAGACCCGACACACAAGCGACGGGCGCCAGCTCTGTCGTGAGGCTGTAGCCTGAGCTCGTACCCTTTTGGTGTCTGCAGGGTAATGTCTCCATATGTGAAAATCCACTAACCTTTCATTTTTTTAAAAGAACAAAAATTAGAGTTAGATTGGGACTGGTCTGATGGTTAAAGTAAGAGTTAAAGCTCAGGGTAGAAGGAATGAAGACTCTAGATAATTTTCCCTAAGAGCTCAAAGTGCAGTAATGGCTAGTGAAAGGCAGCGAGGAAGGCAGACAGCTATAAAGACGTAGCTTAATAGGCAGATGTTTTAGGACTTCAGTCTATTTTTTGAGCAAACACCAAGGAGTATTTCTGTGCAGGAAATAGACTGCAGTCTATTTTCCTTTGATGAAATACGCCGAAAGTAGCTGAGTAGGAAAGCTACCCATATTATTTTTACAGATGTGTCATGAAATTTCAGGCTTTTTACAGTGGCATTTGCTCATTCTGTTCCATTTCATGGGCAAAGCATCCGTGTACTGTGTGATATAATCATTACATGAAAAATTAAGATATATCAGGGCGCTGTGATATACCCATGCTATGAAAAGTGGATATTATGAGAAACTTACTGCTTCAGTAGGGACAACCTTATGGAGTCTGTATTCTTTTTTACTAGCCAACATTCTTCTCACGCTATGGCCACTCAAAGTCTTGTGTTTATTACAACGTATAATCACCGAGTTAACAAAAGTGACTACAGCGACCGTTGTTTAACTGAATGTGTTACTCTGCTGTGAAGTAAATCCTCACTCCTCTACAACCCAGTATCAGCAGCTAGACTTTGCTTTTTAGATCTTCCCAGATATCATCTGATACTTACAGACTAGCCAAGCATCAGAAGAGAGTTGGCTTCATGGCCTGTCTCCTACAGTGAATAAGAGAGATGGGCAAACATGTTAGACTCAGACGGGCTAGTAATGTGACTCACTTGTAACTATTATTCACTCTTCTGTCCAAGTTTCTTCTTCCCTGTATGGCCTCATTGAACTCTTCTGATCCAAAATGCTCCTGTTCATTTTCTGCCAATGCTCCTGTGAGACATTTACTGGCATCAGGACACATTGACATCAGTAACAGTTTTGCCTAATGGACCGATTTTTAATCCATGGTATCTGAGCAATTACCATGTTTTTCTTTTATTGTGTATCTCTAAATGAAGGTATCACACAGTTCTCAAACTAGAAAGTAAATCGATACCCTGACTATATAGCTTGTCATACTGTTTTCTGGCCTGCAGAAAAAGTAATTTTCCAGTTTGAGTAGCAATTTTTTACCTACCTGGTTTGTATGGTACCAGTCAATGCTGATTCAGTTAAGAAGCAGGAAAGAAGTCTTTGCAGATACTCATTGTTTTTTCTGACCTCTTCAAGTGATTCCTTTGACTGAGTATTTATATCATAACAAAAATCTGTATCACTCTCCATTACACAGTCACATGTATTGCTTTAATTCTTACAGGACTTTGTAAAAGATCATTGCTAAAATGTATTGGAGGGTATCCTGTTCCTCTAAGTGACATTCAGTCAGATCTGAGTTTCCATAGTCACCCTTAGTAGTTTTGTGTCTTGATGTAATGAAAATGAATGAAATTGCTGTTAATCACCAGAGTTCTGATGAGTCTCTACATAGAAAGGAACTTTTCACATGGTTTAAGCTCTGTTTTGGAAAAAGTAAGTGATAAGGAGATAACTGTCAAGAATGTGAAGGCAGATAAAAAACAATACACAGGAAAGGCCCTGAAGAGAGAGTTTGGGGCATGGACAATGTTAAACAGAATACATGGGGAAGGAGGTAAATAGTGGGGTTTTTTTTTTTGAGTCCATGAATCATTCTCATGTGAAGGCAACATAATTACAGGGCTGAATTTTTCAAAAGGCCAAAATAGTCTGCTTGGAAACTCTTTAAGAGTAGAAGCAAAGATAACCAAGAGCCTTTCCTGAGCTTGATCAGTATTGTAAGATGTGATGGTAGATGTAGGCTTTGGCTGACCTGCAAAGTTTAACAGTAAACAGAGAAAGACCCAATGGCCATTCCCAGTGATAGAACCTGGTAAAGTTGGAGACTTTTGCATATTTTTAAATAACATATAAAAATAAACATATTTTTCTAATTCTGTCTGGTTTCTAAAAATAACTGCAGTCCATTAGTGTAGACTGGCACATCCAAATAGGAAGAAATTTTGCCTGTTGTCTTCCAAAGTATTACACTAGCATTTACCACATGCTGGATGAAAACGTGAAACCCGAATCAGTAAATGTTGTTACTGATTCGCTAGAGCATTTGTCACCTACTACAAGAAGTAGAAGGAATGTGGAAAATAATCTTGTTTTAATGAAGCCATATTGGATGCTAAGTGCTTTTACATTGTTGCAGTATCAGTCATGGTAATATGTTAATATTTGATTAACTAAAGTAAATGAGGAGTGCAACTAAAATGCTATTTTTAGTCTCCAATATAATTATGAAAAAAAAATGGGAAGAGCAGTTGATCAGCTCAAATACTTTAAGTGTTGAAAAAATAGCATTGCCATCACCCATTCAACTGGTGAGTCAGCCAGTTTCAACAGGGAACTTGAGCATTCTCTGCATTGTGCATAGCTGTGCCGTGGGGAGCGTGTTGCATTCTTTTAGGGGGTGGTACTATATATTAGTGTTTAGGCTTTTAAAATTTAAGAGGACACATGTTAATTCAAAGAAGACACAACTGGCATTTTCAGCTTCATCTCTACTGCTACTTCCTTTCTCAGCTTGGGAGACCTTGCATTGCCAATGGAACAAAGAGCCCCACTCCCCTTCAAAAGGTAGAGCAGATAAAATAACCCTTGTAGTCTGACACTGGTTCACCTCTCCACTGAGCTCTACAACAGGTTTGAGGGTTGTGCAGGGAGGTTAGTCAAATATTCTTTCATGTGAAATAAAACACAGTTGATTGTATAACCAGCACCTGAGGGGAGCTCCGCTATTTGGAATACCTCTTCTTTCAGCCTTACTTAAAACTATTTGTTAATTCAGTTTTGCTGAATTATTAGGCAGTGATTATAAAATCCACAGCAAACAGAAATTTTACATCTATTGCCCAACAGATGACATAAAAATTGAAGTGATTTTTTTTTTTTTACTTCCATGCTAATTTGCCTCAAGAAATAATTCCAAGATAACCAGGAGCTAGCAATATTCTACTCAGTGGGCACTCCCAGAATTACATAATGTCTTGGAAATATATGTAGAAAAGTAATTTACCAGCCACGGGGATCCAACATTCGTTGTAAAATTAAATAACATAATATATTTTACGGGCTTCAAAAGAGAACAAGGCTTCAGTAAACTAGCAAAGTAATGTCAAATTAAGAGAAATTGTATATTCGCTCTGTAAGAAGTTGTTTCTATCTGAATATGGGAATCACAAAATTATCTAAAGATGCTCACAGTAAATAAATGTTAATGTATTATGACATAAAACATGTAATTAGCGTGTGGATTCCAGTGATTTATTTTAGATTTGCATTTGTATTGTTTTGAGAACAATATTAGGCATTACCTTTTTGCAGAGACAAAAGCTTCTCTGTCCTACTAAGAAGATGTATAGACTAGCATAGGAGGTGACCTATATGAGCAGACAGGAATAGAAAGATAACCTATATAGTTGGTAGCTGCTTTCCATAGTTTTCCTTGGGAGTGCCAGGCATCTCGGCACTTGTTACCACCCACATCTGCTGCAGTCCTCCCGCTCACCCTGTCGTCCTGGAGCGCGCTCTGCTGCTGCCCTCCCTTGCACCTTTCTCTCTGCTGCTTCTCCTAGACACAGGTTTTCCCTAAAGGATGCAGAATGGCAGCCTTGGACTTGTAACCACTGCTGCTGAGATAGATAAGAGCCGAATGGTGCCAAAGGGGCTTAAACCTCTGTGTGGGCATGTGGTAATAGAAAATGTCTTGACTTCTGGCTCCTAAAAATGTAAATGCTTCTCAAAGAAGAGAAATAAGTCATAAGGAGATACTTTGAAAAAAAAAGGCTCTGCACTTTGCATGCAGTACCCAGAGGTTGCTGTACTTCATTTCACTCTAAATCCTGCTTACGCTTTGATATAAAGAGATCTCTAATATGAAGTCTTGCATGCCCTGTCCTCATAAAGATCTTATAAAGATCTTTTGAGGCAATCCAGGAATGATGGAGGGGTTGGTTTTCATGAATGCTAACTGTGCAATAACTGAGAAGTGCTGAGTTTTCTATTTAGTTGGAAGCATTAGAAATTGCATTAGCATTAGTATCAAAATAGAAAGAAAAAAACAAATCCTACTAGTTTGTTCTATCAAAGCAAAAATAGTGGTTCCCTTCTCAGTTATGTGTCTTATGGCAATGTACTCATCCGTTTTATATTGACTTTTCCCAGAAAATAAAATAGCACCTGGAAAAGCAAAGCAGAAAAATCTATGCACGTATTTAGTCTTTCTGGTCATACAATTCCATCAGGGGACCAAAGAGAACAAATCCCATTTGCTTCTCTGTGCAGAATGAGGATGAAGTTGTAGTTGTCCAACACATAAATATTTCAGGTATT
This sequence comes from Nothura maculosa, assembly GCA_032353885.1. Taxonomy (NCBI): domain Eukaryota; kingdom Metazoa; phylum Chordata; class Aves; order Tinamiformes; family Tinamidae; genus Nothura; species Nothura maculosa. The sequence goes on from JAUBOD010000129.1 coordinate 910,107, forward strand.
CTTTATCCTCATCTACTACCCTGAACTCCTGGAACATGGAATTAGGTTGCACTATCATCACCATCATCCTTAGATACCAAAACCAACTAAATTTTCAGGCAACTGTGAGATTTTTGTGATAATTTCTTTTAAAAGGTAAACAATGAAATTCCTACTAGTCAGTACTGGAGAAAATCAAATTCCACTTTTCTTGCCTTTTAGGAGGTCTAGGATTGCTTTTCAATTACTTGACCTGTGATTTTTCTTCAATTGTTAAAATTTTCTTGAAGTTGAAATAATTTAATATCTTTTATGTCAGGTAGTTACAACTAATGAATAGAGAATTGAGCTGTACTCCGATCACTGGAGAAGAGCATGTGGACCACTTCAGCGCTTTCTTGGAGGGCAGTGTCACTCATAATTGAATGAAAACTGTTCAAATGAAGGATGTTCTTTTCCTGTTGTTACCTGTACAGATCTTAAGTGTTTTCTGATAACGCCTTGTAGTGTGAATACAAAGGAAAAAGGCTGAAAATAGGAAACATCCAAAGTGAAAAATGCCCTTGCCTACTGACAGAAAGTGCACATGGCTGCTCTGCTATTAGCTGAAAAAGAAGTACAATGGGACTGAGAGCAGGCATGGGAAGGATTTCTTGGGTGAACACTCTAGGTCACAGGTCTGGTAAATCACACTTCAGAAGTTCCCAATAAGAACAATGGGCCATTTGTTGAGAACACAGCACTGGCACAACACAGTTAACGCGTTGCTACAGGCCAGCTCTTCCGTGGCTTCCAAGTAGGAAATAACAAATATTAGGGAAGCACCAGTCTCTTTGGTATGTGCAACCTTTTATTGTGCTCTGTGTATGGATGGTAACGAAAACGTGAACAACACTGGGCAGATTTACAGACATGGCAGAGTGGCTAAACTGACCAGCTGTAGAATGTATAGAAAGTGAGGGATGTGCTGCTGTCCCTCCCTCATTTTTCAGTGATTGCGTTAATATATTCCCCTGCCTTTACAAAACATATTCTCAGAAGCTGAGGAAATTCATTAAGGGTTTATTTTAGCAGTGAGCGTGATTGTTGACAGCATACAGAAATTTCTCAAGCATTTCCTTATGGGTATTTTTTGAGAGTTGTTTTATAAGTTCTACATTATATTCCGATCTTCATCTCTCCTGTGAGACAGTTCTTTTAAAGTGAGTTTATTCAGCCTGTCAGCTATTTTAGAAGTGATGAATTTCATCCTCTGTTCATTAATTATTGTATTTTCTGTTTATATTTTTCCCTTCCCCCCCATACTACTACATTTATAAGGTAAAATTTTCACTCCCATTCAGCATTGGTACTGCGTTCTAAAATATCTCAGGAATCATTCCCTCTGTGTTTTCCCTTTATAGTCTTACTCCATCATTTAGTGTCCAATCCAAAAGGTAAAGCTTTATGCTGAAAAGGGAAGTGACAGAGTGAACTTTGAAAACCTTTAATAAGTTGAAAACTGTAGAAAGAGGCTGCCTGGTTTGTATCTCCATCTGCTAGTTTGCTCTTTGCTGGTTACAAGATCTAAATAAATGCAGCCTGAATTTCTGAGACTAAATGTTCAGGTGAATCAACTGGATTTTGCAAAATCCAGGACCTATCATTAGCCTTGGATAATTCTGCCTTTTTCACTTCAAGAAATAAGACAAAAAGAAAAGAGCTATATTCTCCAAATATTCATCTGGGCTAATATTGTTCCCCCTTAGCAACTTCAGAACTTGAGTTCAGTAACCTTAGGAGTAAATTTCTTGGTGTTGTTCCTCTCCTGTCTAGCTTCATATGAGTATTGTAGCACCTTGAAATTCCATTGAATGAATAGCTGATTTGAAAGGAAACAATAGCAGAAATATAGCTCAGGATAAGGAAAGTCAGCATTCTGTTGTAATAAGCCTACTGATCTTCTACCGGTGCTTTGTTTCTTGTTGCTTTGGTTTTCTTTCACATGTCCTCCACCATCCTCAAGTCTTCTGCCTGCCCAGGTAACAAACAGCTGATATTAATCTGGAGTTTAAGTAGTTATATGAGAAGGAAATTAAAAAGCAAAGAGAAATGGTAAATCTATTTCCTGTAATTTTCTAGCAGCAAAACCACTTAATTTCTACTAGCTTCCCTTTCTCCAGGGAGGAACGTGACAGATCAGAGGGTTGAACAACAGGCTGAATTGCAGCCGAGTCAGACCTTCTCTGCGCTGGTATCAGTTCGGTACCTGAATTTGTAGCAATCATCCTATTCTGCAATTATTTCATAAAGATACTAATTAACTTTGCTTCTGTAACACTTGAAGATGATAAAGAAAATCCCCTGTGGATGACAAAGAAAGAAAATGCCAGCTGGCCACTGAGATTCCTTTTAAACATTATCCACTAGCAGAAAATCAATCTAATACTCATTACGTATTACAAACAAGATTCAAAACAAAACAAAAAAGAACAACAACAAAATACTTTTGTGATCACAGGCCTGCTATATGCACCCAAATTTACACTGAAGCTCACTAGCATCATGGACAAATAATGATTGGCTTTTTTGTTTTAGCAAATAAGTTTCTTGCACAGATTTTGCAAGGTATGAGAGTAAGAGGGAAACTATCACTAGAACATAGGCTATGTCAGCTCACAGTAGCCTAAATAAAAACTTAAATCGTGATGGGAAAGAGCAACATTTTGAAATCTATTTGCTTCTTTTTGGTGGCATAAGTGATTTAAAGAAGAAAAGGGCATTTTCAGTAATGAAATTAGAAATTATATTGTGCCTAAAATGATCTACACTTTGCACTAAAAAAAATCGATAATATGAAGTAGAAACATAAATCTCATTATTGATTTTTTTTATAATTCTATTAATAGCTCTATAAAATAGGTAGGGAAACTTTTTTAAAAAAATACATAGTTTTGTCACAGGACTTGCTTTAGCTTCATCTGAAATATGGCCCCAATATTTCATTTGTCCTCCAGTAGTTCGAAATAGAGACAAACTGGATGGTTAGAGATTTAAGGTGAATGTTATTCAAATACATTCTTACTACTGAATGCTAGCTGTGAATATCTTTTTAGAGACGTGAGCCTGAAATTTTCATGTCTGACCCAATTTAGTAGTATTTCATGAAATGAAGCCTTAAAAAAAAGAAGTTGTAAATCTGCTACCCATGTTAGAAACCTCAGGAGTTCTCGTTAACTGAGAATTACATTCATGCAACCACAAGAAAGCTTTTGTCATCTGCAGATACAGTATGTCAGCGTGGAGTCATGAACTCATCTGAAACCATCTGAAATAGCAGCAAAAACAAGAAGGGGCTTTTTTTTCCCCGGCAGTTTCTTAGCAACAGGGCAGTGGCTCTGCGGTGGCAGCGGCCCCTGCGCAGAGCGCGGCCCGGCAGGCCGAGGAGCGGCCGCAGGCCCAGGCCGAGGGCGGCCCCAGGCCGAGGGCGGCCCGGCTGCCCAGCGCTCTCGGCGTCCGGCGCGTCCTGCTCCTACCGCGCCACGGGCCGCAGAGGCGCCCGGGCTCCGGTGGGCAGTGAAGGCCTCTGGGTGGCACAACTCAATGGAAATCATCCATGTTCTCTTACTAAAAGCAGGTAAAAGTACTATCAGGGAGTCTAAACGTGCTTTCCTGAACTGCTGGGGAAATCTCTTCCTTATAGCCACACCCCTGCCTAGGTGTAACATACATGTAACATATAACATGCACGCACTGCTGGCACATGTAGCTAGATTTACTTGTTGATTCACATGCCTATGAAAGTGGTAGGACAGTAAAATACTGCTGAGATTTTGTTACATACCTTTTATTTAAAGTTCAAAGGTGGGTGGCAGAAGAGATGCTAATTTTTATTTTCAGATTTTCTAGAAAGAAAATTAATCCAACACTATCACTTTCAGTCTTACACTCTGTTACCTCTTAGCAAAACTAGCTTTAATTATGAGTTGAACTCACTACTCATATTTTCTCAATCATCTCTAAATTTTATATAATTATGAAATAGTAATCAGTTCATATCTCATATCTTATTTGCACAGAGAATGGATTAGTTATGGTCTCCCTTGTAGACACTGACTGCAAAAATAGCCCCAGTCTGTCCCAGGGTGACAGTATTTCTTTTGCTGCTGACTTAATGTTTGTTTCATCTTGCCAGCAGACTTGGTACAATTTATTCTGCTATAATATATTACATGTCCAACAATCCTTCAGCATCTGTGTTCTACTAATATTCTTAAATCTGCTTTTTACTCGAAGCTGTGTATTGGCATCAGCCATTTCATCTGGTTACTTTTCCAGATCATTTGCTATCATTGCCTTTATTTTTCTAAGGTAGTCAGGATGAATCCTGTGATTCTTTAAAAACATCTGTGGTCATTATTCAGCAAGAATGGCACACTCAAACCTCCTATTTGATTAATCTTAATGTGCCCAAACCGCAAGTCCCTTGCCCTTTGTGCTGAGAATCCCTGTCTAAATTATACATGTATAAATATTTCATAGCATTATTGCTTACAGTTCTTTGTAACGTCCTCCCTACAGTTGAAGCCGGCAGTTTCAAGAACATCAAAATGCCCCTTGTGTCGCAGGGAGCAGCAGAGGTGGGACGGTCGCTGGCCCTTTTCCCCAACTCAGTTAAGGTCTTTGCTGAGCTGGGGACATTGGGCTGTCACAGGAGCATGCTCCTAAATACAAAACCAGTGTCCTGCCTCCTTCACACAATTATGCAGCTGCCACAACAGATGGTAACCTAGTGGAAAGGTTAGATGAAAAATTCCAAAATACTGATACTGGCAAAGACTAAGATAAATACCACCGTACAGCTAGAACTGCCTTCCCGTGCTCTGCAAGGGCAGCTCTGAATTTCTGAGTAACTACTGAGAAGCAAAAATGCAACAGAAGTCAAGGCAAACAACTGCTTTAGGTTTCTAAGCACAGCAAAATCAAAATCTGTACATTTAGCAAATTTATTTTTAGAAAAAAATCAATGATAGTTTAGCTTCATCTGGACTGGACTGTACCAAGTCTACATCTACTATGGACATCATTAGGGAAACAAGTTTTCTTCCCCTTTTTCTCAGTGCCTTGGACCCACCACAGGTAGTTGAGATCCCGCCCCCGGCAGTGGCTGGAAGCAGCAGTCATGTCCAAGAACCAGCTGTGCACAAACACCAGGATCATCATGAAAGGAAAACCTGCAGAGCTCCTGAGTGCTGCTGCTTTGTGTGTTTTCATTTGCATTCTGTGCTCCCCATGCAGACCCCATATGACAGCTTTCTACTCAGTGGCAATCCAAATAGCAACCTTTTCCCCTTACCAAAATGCTTCTTCCCTGACATTTGAGATCTGCAGTTCCCACTCCTCAGCTACCTTCTTTCCTCCTGGCTGAAAGGGTCAAAAGGCAAGGTCAAGCAAAGACAAATTCCTCCGTTCCTACCACAATGCTTGATGACATAGAAGTTAAAAATATCCCAGTGCACAAAAAGACAGCATTTTGTGTGCCTTATGTCACTGGCCTTGTGTCACAGTGCTACAGCTAAGAAAAATGAAATTCAGGTTGAATATTTTAAACAAACTTTTGATGCTGCCTCTACACTTAGTTTGTGCCCTAGTTTCTCTCTTCTGCCTCACTGAGAGCAGCTGGAGGGGAGTCTCCTGCCTTGCTCTGCGGCTACCTCTGCTCATCCCCTGGGACGGACAGACCTGCAGCACAGGCTGAACCCCCTCTGCTGCTGGACTGCAGCCACTCATGCAAGGAAGGTTGGCCGCTGTTTGGTCTCTGCTGTTGTCCCTTGCTAGAGTGCACCGTTCTGTGTATGTGGATGGGACATTTTATTTTTACTCTTTGCAAGTTCTAGTGTGAGTTACTTCATTATTTCAGAGGAATTAAATACTTAAGGCAGCAGTAGCTTTGAAGTCATTTACTAAGACCTAAGGTAAATAGGAAGTGACTACAGGTTGTTGCAGTGTGTGCAGGTCCCTGCGCCATGGAAGTCATGTGCAGAGAAACATTTGCTACAAACGGGCCAGGGCAGCTGCAGATGGGCTAGTGCGGGTCCAGCAGGGCTGGGTGCAGCTCCGCAGCTGCAGGACCGGCCCGGGAAGCCGGGCAGGAGCCTTTGTATGGCAGCGTGCAGAGGCTGCCACGTATCTTAGGCTATGTAAGTAGACACGTGCTTCTTGCTCTATATGCTTATTTGGATTTAGTAAGCTTATTTATCTGCTTGTGTTTTCCTCTTTATAAAACACCACCAATAATCCAAGCAGTGAAGTTCTATGAATTATATGTGTTTGTTTTTATAAATATCTAGGTATTACAAAGGAATTATTGTGCAGCTACTGTAGCCTGTAAAACTTTTTCATACTGTATTAAGTTTAGGTGCTAGAGAAATCAATAGGAAAATTCACGTTAATGAGCTAGGATTTCACTGTTAACTTGCTCTAAAGGGAGAGAAATGCCAATTTAGCAGCTTACTGATGATGGGCTACTCCATCGTGCAGTGAGTGAAGATCAATATGCCAAGCTACTAGAAGAAAAAGTCATTGTAAATCTATGAGGTGCGTTGCTGAGACAGTGATTTTCATCGAACAAGCAAGTTTTCTCTCAAAAGCAAATTCAGTATTTATGCAGGATAAATTTCACTAGGTCAAAGTGCCTTCATGAAGACCATCCAGTCCAGACTTCCAGACTTCCTCAGTCTCTTCGGATCAGAGGTGTTAGGCAGTGCTGAGGAGAGAGGCAGCTCCAGCCAAGCCCCTGTCCCAATCGGCTTACAAGAGCTGGAGCCGCCCGAGCGGCTGCCGAGCCCCCGGCTCAGCCCGGCTCTGCTCTGCCTTCTCCGGGAGCCGCACCGTTAGCTCCTGGCTGGAGCATGGCACTAACTGGCAGTGTCCCTGTGCCTCCCCTGCTGCAAATGTTATATTTTGAGCTATATTTGAGTTATATAATATATTATATAACTTATATATTGCACACATGACCCATCATTTAAGCACAGCCCTCAGGACCGAACAGCTGTTCAAAGTTACTTCGTGTTACATCTGTAATGGCAGAGTAATTGTATGTATGCAATTACACTTCAGTACTGTCACTAAAACAACTAATTTAGGAGTGGGTGGGGTTTTGTTGCTGGTAATGTGTTGATTTTTTTTACTTCGATCCTCTCTTTCCACTTTCATAAAGAATAAGCTAAAATATAAAGTGAATAAATCCCTCTATGGCACTTTAGAAAGAGAAGGACTTGACGACTGTCTCAAACAATCCTGAATATGGGCCGTCTGTCCATCACACCTTTATCTCTACTAGTTTTGTCCAGCCAGTAAAAACATTCCATGTTGAGTACAGCTCTTTGCCAATGTTTTAAGACATTTCAAATATTCCTTTGAAAAAATACAAACAAATTGAGTCTTTGAACTGGTCAGGTTAGATTTAAAACACCAGAGAGTCAGATACATTTCTCAAAAATAATATTTAAAATATGTCACTAAAATTTAGTGAGGTTTTTCCCATGTAATTGACTTTCCTCACAAGCGCAGTGAGTTGCAGCTTTCTCGGGGGGGGGGGGGGGGGGGGGG
>JAUBOD010000129.1:933460-947641 GCA_032353885.1 Nothura maculosa
CCTTCTCTGGCAGTTTGTCCTCAGAACAGTACTGCCCCATCTTAATTCTTCCATGGCATTAAGAGGAAAAAAAAAGGTGAACATCACAATGCTTCACTGCCTGCCTGGATCTTTAATCATTTAATTAAAGAGAGTTCCTAACATTTTTGATTTTCTAATTCACTTTGAACAAATGCAGTAATTGCTGAGGAAAACACACTTGATCTCTCTGTACAGGGAAGGAGAAGAATGCACACGGCAGCTCAAAGGAGCGAAGCAATTAACGGGGAGCTTCAAGCAGGGTTGTTGTCTTGACTCAGTGAAGAAAAAGTATTTTTGATAAATGTGAATATGATATTAAAATGGAAATCTTTAGTATTATTTGAATAAATATGAATTTTGGGAAATTATTAATAGTGCAAAATATAAGCATTAAATCTCTATCATTTAACGCTCCAGGAATACCGAATTGTTAAGGCTATGTTGAAACAAAAATAATCCCACTGATGGCAGATATATCTCCCAAACGAGGTATGACTGCCTTGAAGCTTGTCACATTAGAGAAGACAATCTGTATAGCCCAGCAGTTGAGCGGGCTGTGGAGGACGCTGCCATTTCGCAGCGCAGCAGCTGTGTCTGTAGCCGCAGCGGCAGCCCCGCCGTGGAGTCAGGCAAGCAGCTCCCGCCGCCTCATCTCGCCAGCCGCCTCAGTGCCTGCGGTGCGCAGGCCCTGCTCCTTCCCGCATCTGTCAGGTACATCTGAATACACGTTTTCCTTCCTCTCATCTGTCCCTTTTCTCCCAGCCACCTAATGAATTAATTTTCTGCTCACCTAATCACACCCCTGCCTATGAATCATCTAGAGGTGACACGCTCGCGACAGCCTGCTGACACGTTCGCTGTACCCTGGATACCGCAGTGGCTCTGCTGCCCAACATGACTAACATCATCCATCTTGGCTGCTCGCTTTGCACAGCGACATGTGCCCTGCGAACATCGTATTCCGCTCTAACCAGGTTGAGGTAAATGATCAGTTAGTGCATTTCACACATGACTCCCATTATATCCCATGGACACAGTATAAGCAGCTGCCTAGCAACTGCAGCAAACACGTACCCTGCAGGTATTTGCCCACCGAAAGGAGCTGCTATTTTATGAACTTCAGAAAAAAAATGGTCTCTATATATTTTATATATGTAAACACTCTGCTGCTGCCAGGTGCAATTATGGTACCTAATGGTCCTTAAGATACATTTTTAGCCCTTTGCCTGGATGGGGTTCTGATACTGCAGTTTCTCCCTTGCAAACCTCCCACTTCAATAATTTTAGCACCAAGGAAAAAAAATATTTTTCCAAACTGAGAAATATCTGTGCAATAAAAACTAACCATTTATGCAAAAATTATAGTCTTGTCACAAGCTAGAAATTCATTTTATATGGGGAATGAAACTGCTAACATGCTGACAAGAGTGGAGATGCTGGATTTAATTCATGGAATAGCAAAAAGACTGCCTTTCGGTTGGATTTCATTCACAAACTGAGTGGGACTGCAAATAATTTCAAAGGACTGTAAGCTTTTAGGTGGACTGTTGCTTTTTATGCTACGTGAACTTAGCTAATACCCAGCTGGATGGAATCAGAAAAGAAGTTGGTGGCCAAAACTGCTATACAATTGCAAAGTGCTGTGTGCCATCACTTGCCCAGGGTGAGTGTGCTGGGAAGGGGGAGCATTTTGTTATTGCTGGGCTTTTTTTGCCCCACTTTTTTTTAACAGAGTGCAGGGATCACAATCTGCAAAACCTAAATGTTTATAACACTGCTCATATTGTGGCTGGAACTGCATTAGTGAACACTGGATAACACTGCTAATTTAATCAGGACACTGGAAAAACAATCCTCTACAAAATCAGAAAATCATCTATCATCTGCTAGTTAAATGTAGAAGAGAATTTTTAACCTTTTCTATAAAGGAATGTTCCAAAAATGATTAAAATTAATAACAGCAAAGATAGCTATCAGGTGACTTTATTAAATTACAGTTCCATTCTCTCTAATTCTTTCTTCGGAACAGCACATATTTTAAGGAACATTAAAGAAACAGTTCTTTTCCAAAAGACATTCATTAATATTTCTCTGTATTATACTGGTACACATAGAAGCAGTGGGCACTAAAAAAAATCTTAACTGACACCATACAGGCAGACCTGCTCCCAGAAATGTTGGCTTCTGCTTTAACCTAAAAATGACAAGACCCTTAAAAGTTGAGATACTTGACGTTGGTTCCAGTGAGGAGACAACAACTCAGCTCAGTTGTAGCCAGTCTCACACAGCACTGGCTTCTCAGATGGGTAAAGTGGCACACAAGGAGCTTGCTGCTGCTGCTGCAGTTGCACTGCTTTAATGCATAGGTCATTAGGGTGTGTTTGCACTGCACACAGAGGGAGCAGTCCACGTCAGAAATAAAAGTAACCACCATTCTCACTCATGGGCAACTTTACATCAAGCCTAAAAACACATTTTTACACACACATAACTTAATGTGTGCACTTTAATTGAAGGCAGAAACTTAGTTAAAAAAAAATAAAGCATGTGTGTAAGTTGGCTCACTGTGCATTGATACTCAATTTAAAAAAAAAGGCAAAGCACATGAGCTCAGAGGAGCTTAGTTTAAGTTGCTCCCGCTTATGCTTTATTTTGAGGATAAAACATTTTACAAGTGTCACCATTTGCCACCACTAACAAATGCAATTGAAAAAGCACTGCCACAAACCTTTAAAAACACTTTTTATGCAATGCTCTTTTTTTAGAAGACATGTAGCCTGGACACTCGTGTTCTTAAAATTACTAATTTTTCTAACGAATTTTCTTCTTTCCTGCCTATCATACTATGGAATATATATGTAAGCATATATATATGCTATATATTCTTGCAAATGGTTTAAAAACAGGCAGCTTGTGATCATATCAGTTCAGGAGCGAAATCCAGTAAAGACTTTTGGAAGTATTTGGAAAATATTTTGAAGTATTTTTGAACAACTCATAGCTAGGAGATTGCTAAGGATACGCTAAATTCCTGAACCAAGGTAATCATCTTCGATGTCACCCAGTAACTATCTAGAATGGGGAAAAAAGGCATTTTCATTAGAGTCACATATTCATCACTTCAGTATTGGAATAAACATTAGAATTCAGGCTGTATTTCCACAGGAGGTGTTCGGTATAACAGAGCTGGTCTAGTACTGTGACTGCAAGCTCAACACAAAGCTTTATTAGTAACAGCAGTAGTGTAGTCTTTAGTTCAGTGATATTCTCATTTCATGAACGAAATTTCTATTGACTTTTCTGTAAGCTTTATGTACTTTATGCCTGCAGGGTCAGGTTTTCTGTGTATATTTTAATGATTTAATCAAGAGAACAATTTTAATACTCAAATATGATAGAGCAAGAAGAGAAAATAAAATTGCTTTCTTTTCAAGTTAATAGTAGACAACCAAAAACAACTAAGTAACTTATACCTTTTTATATAGTTGTCTTTAGGCTCCGTTAGAGAGCTTTAGTATTTAGGCACAACAGGAACTGGGTCACAGTCCCCAAATGACAGGAGTTGTGTATTTGAGGAGGAGAAAGCACCATATGTATATAACATATCTTGCTATGTATGAAAATTTGGTTGTGTCAGAAAAGGAAAGAAGAAAGAAGAGCTGTTCTTAGTTTACACTTTCTCCTAGAAAAAAAAAGGAGAAAAGAAAAATTTCCAAGGAATGCTGTTCCTTCCAACTATGCTTAAACACAGCATGCCATTTTTTCTTTTTGTTCCCCCTGAAAAGCCCCAGGTTTTCAGCCTGTACTACACAGAATACATGTGAAAAAGCCATGTGTGGTACACAATATACTGTGCAGATGCAGCAAAAATCTCTTAGTTAAGAATAAAAATTAAACATTAAGATAATGATTTAAATGTCAGGAGTTTTGCTCCTTATGCAAAGCCAGAAACACTTAACATAAATAAGCCAAATAATAACATTTTTCGTATTCTTTGTCACTATTTCTGCTTTACTTTGTTACCATTTCTGGTGCCTGTTTGATCTATGTGCAAAATTGCCATTAACACAAGTGAAAGTTACCTATTTGAAGCCTTAAATGGCGAAGACCCTTCTACGAGACTACTGGGAAACTGTTTCTTCCCCAGCCTCCTCCCTTCTTTTGGGGACCATTTTCAGAAGAGTCTGATGCCATGAGCATAAATTCCGTCCTCTGAAAACTTGAATCTGCTCTGAAACACTGCAGTTCATTTCAGCTTTAATATTAGCTGTGCTGGCAACTTACATTTATAGCCCAAACTCGCAGAGCTTTCACAGCTTTCTCTCTTAATATTTCTAGAACAGATACAGTATCAAAACTGAGTAAGGTTATCCCGACAGCAAACAAACACCATGAAAGCAAAACTCCTAGTACAGAGAGTCTCCTGATGAGCCTCCTGGCTGCAGTAACTGAGAAAAAGGCAACTATCAATCTTTGCAAAGCTGTTCAAGGGTAAAAGGGAGCTGCTGAATCCACTGAAAATATATTACTATATATAAATATATATTACATCTACACACACCCGATATAACTGTCTAAATACTGAGAATTGGATACACTTAAATTCATTAAGCCTCAGCTTCTCATTGCACTGGAAGAAGGTAGAGAACTCAGGGCTGACTGAAACTTCACTGAGGTCTGAGAGGACATTTTTACTTAGTCTGGATGGTTTTAGCTAAGAGTTTGAGTGTGGAAGTTCATCAGAAATGGGATGATCATTAAACTTGCTCTTTTTCCTATTATTTATTTCCATCTACATCCATATATGTTTGCCTGCCATTTATATATTTGTTAATGCCAGATAAGTTATTTTATTCCTATGGTTCTGTTGATTGTAAAAGTTCTTTGCTTTGAATTTATTTATGCAGAATAATAACCAGTGACAGCCTGTTTGAAGGATAACTCCAGAAAGCCACGGCTGAGCTTCTGTAGAGGTGGGTTGAGGTTATTGTAACAGTTCATTACCGCAAACCAATATATCTTCAGATAGAGGCAGTATGAGCTTGTAATACTCCTTGCTACAGTGGTAGCAACTTTCCCATGTATAACCAATATAGAAATGATTAAATTGCTTTACATGAAATATTAGTGCTGTGCTTCACAGGGAACACCTCCTGAATACTTATTATAAGATATAGTTAGAAATTCTGTTTAGACATGTCACTCATGTCATTGGAAAATGTCCGGCCTAACACAGTCAAAGACATTTCTCTAGTTGCAAGTCCCTAACTCAAACACTCTGGGGTTCATTACTGATTTTTTTAAATCCTACAGTCATCTCCATGAGTTCTTTTCATTATATTTCTTAACTTCACCTATCAGAATTGTTTTGCTATAAATCTTTCTAGATGGATAAATCACATGTATTTTATTGTCCCATGAGATAACCTGCCACTATATTTTTAAATAGAATATTAACTGTATTTTTACCTAGCTAAGCATATACCAAAAGAAGCTAAGACTGGAACATACTTAAGGGTTCTGACTATTTTATACATACAACTTATGGTAAACAGTGTTACAAAAGCTCAACATGGTTTAACACTGAAGAAATACAAAGTTCAAACAGTGGTTATTCTGTTTTGCTCCATGGAAATAGTCTATGAGATAACGAACTCAAGTTACTATTACTGACGCTGTGCCCTTCTCAGCATATCCGGCAATACATCATGCAGTTGGCTATGAAATCCTTGCACCTAAGAATAGCATGTACAAAGCCAAAACAATTCAGAATTCACAAGCAGTTCAAAAACACAACGGATTAACAATTTAGGCATGCATAAATAAATACATGCGTGCTGCATATTTAAAAGGCTCCTGAATAGGGAAAAGAGGAAACCAAAGTTCTGATCAGCAGTTTTATCGTCACTGTGGAAATACTAGCCTGGGTCCTGTGATGTGTGGAGATCCCACTTGGCAAGAGCAGGAGCTGCCGCAGAGCCCCTTAGCAGCTACCGCTTCGTGCAGCGGAGAGACGGCAGCAGATGCGGTGCCTGCCGCGTGGCCGAGGCTCCGACAGGGCCCGTGCCCCAGCACCCCCGAGCTTCAGCCGGCCCAGCAAGCGCTGGAGGCCCCGAGCACGTCCGGAGCTCTGAGGGCATCGCGGCCCCGCAGAGCTCGCCCTGCCCCGCAGCTGTGGGGCGCAGTTAGCTGGCACGCAGCAGCCCCAGCTGGCCCACAGCCCTTCCACCACAGCCCGGCACTGCTCTTCTCTGCAGCCTCTGCATGGAGCAGAGCCGCCGCGTGCAGGGCGGAGAAGGAGGGCAGCAGGGCAGGAGCAGCCTCCTCTGCACGGCACAGCAGCTGCTCCGCTCCTGGAGCTCCCCGCTCCAAAACAACGCTACAGAAAAGCAGGACTGCTAAAACCCCTTGTAATGTAGGGACTGCTAAACCACTTGTCATGTAGCTCACCTACAACTTACTTCCAGTATTAATCATTATAATTTTTTATTCAGGGGACCAGGATTTAACATACAAGATAATAGGTGCTTATTTCTATCTGTGCTTTTCTATTTGCTATATCAAAAAAAAGAGTACAAAACAGCTTTAAACATTTAAACTGCCTAACACAATACAGCTAACAGGCCATGCTGTTAAATTTGTGGTTAAAAATGACTTTCAAACAAGCACATGTTTTATAAGTGTAATCTTGCCTGATCTGTATCAGGCAATATCTTCAAAACTGCATGAGCTTCAAAGATGTGTAGAGCATATTTTAAATATTCAGGCTGCACAGCTAATATCCACTGTAATTGGAGCTGGTCTACAATAGTCTGAGAAATGCAGAATTGGTACTTTGCTAGAAAGAAGTGAATCACAACAAGTGGGCACGGTACATTTTCTCGGCAATACAGGCAGGACTAAGCTCCAAAATATAAGGTATCAAGTTGTAAAAATCAAATCCGTCTGAACAGAAGGTTTCATAGAGAAATCGGAGTAGGTCTGAGTCTTGGTTTCACTGCCATGCAGCCATGCAATGGCCTGGCTGGAACGTGCTTGGCTGGTTTGTGGATATCAGAAGTCTTGCTACAGGGCAGTCACTTCATAAAATTGTGTAAGAATCAAAAGCACAGAAAAACTCAGCTGGGTGATCATATAGAAAACGAGGACATTCTAGGACAGTTTTAGGACAAGTAGTAACATATTTCTTGATTGCACCCAGCTGCTGGGTACTGAAGGCCTGAGAGCAGCAGAGCAATTCCAATGATAGCACACTCTGCTTTTCCCAAAGGATTTTCACCAGTGATGGACCTCAAGGGAAAGGTGAAGCTCCCAAACCACAACCACCATTCATTCATCTAAGACACATCACTGGCAGTAAGGTAATCAGTAAGTCAAAATGGCTGTATTCCATATCTGTATGTTGTACTTCTGATAAAGACTGCTAAGGGTTGAAGTTGGGGGTAATTTCCTTGCAACGTTTACAACTTTAGCTCCACATGGTAACACATAAGCATCCATCAGTGCTTGTGTACATTGGCACAGAGTTGTAGAGATGTTTTTCTTTCCTAGAGCTTTCACGTTGTGAAGAGGTGACCTCAGCTGTGACAAATTAACAAATTTGTGGCTTCCTAAGACTCTGTGGTTTTCATTGCCATGAATATACTATTTTTACTCTTATAAGATGCCTGACAATTGAAACATTTCTTAATTGAGATATAAAGTGTCTTCCTAGAAAATGTACATACAAGAAATGATTTAGAATATTTTGTGGATGACACTGTTAATGTAGCTTCCTTCACACATACCATCGTACCCACAGTTCTCCAGCCACATTACACTAACAGCCTGTTTATGGCAGCTGAGCGGGGCGCTGGCCTCCTTCTCTCGGTAGCTTCTGTACGTAGGCCCCTCAGCTCTAGGCACTGCAGCGCCCTGCAAGCGCTAGAGCCTGTGCACCAAGGAGCGCTCGTGCCCCTCCGTGACAGCCTCGCGGGCTGCCATGAACTTGCCTTTCTGCACGAGGCTGTAATCTGCAAGTGTATCAGCCAGCAGAAGCTGCCGTGACTTTGCAGCTGCTGCAGACAAGGACAACCTCATCCAGTTTGTGAGGAGGGAGCACGGGATGGGTTCAGGCTCACCAGGCAGAAGTGCTGCACCAGAACCTTGCCCTGCTTTGCTGAGGTGCCTAGAGGTTCTGGCAAATAGCACCTATTAAACAGACCAGGAAGCTGACTGCAGTTACTAAACTCAGGTAATGCAATCTGTTAATTGAAAAAAGCCCTCTTGTTAAACTGAGTTACATTGGAAAACAAAATGAAACAAAAACCCTACTGCTGCAACTAAGACTAGTTTCACAACCTTTTGGGTACCCATATTAACACAGCAGAAGAGGAACTTATCAATGGATAGTAGAACAGCAAGGACATCTAAAGGATTTGGAATATAATATTTTAAAGCTAAATCTGTGAATTAAGAAAGCAATGGGATGACTGCTAGCACAGCTCCTGTGCTTCTGCCAAGTACTTCAGCACCAATAAATCAAGGAACAGAACAGCACTTCAGGCTGCAGTTTGACAACTGCATAAGCCAGTTTAACTGCTGCCTATCAGCATCTTCCTCTCCCCTTGCATCTACCTTCATGGTTCTGTCCCTCCCTTGAATTAGCTTTCCAAGATCCTTTGCAGAGCAGATGCAAGATGTCAGGAGCCATATTTCTTGAGTTTTGTGTGTGTGTTTGATGGGGGCTGTGGTGGAGGAGTTCTCTTGGCCAGCTGCGCATGCTGGAGGGCTCTGCGAAGGCTCTGCTGGGTGTGAGCGCTGCCACCCTGCGGGAATTGGATCTTGGGCCTGGGAAGGGGGGAAGCGACAGGAGCGCTGCAGACAGCAGTTGGAGTCACTTATGCTGCTGTGAAAACACATTTATTACTAAGCAATACCAAGTAATAATGCAACACACTAATCATAAATTTCTAATATTTCTTTAAACATCACCCTCAATGTTGTTTGCAGTGCAGCAGCTCTAAGTGACATGCTCTGAATAGCAAATGAGTAGTAGCCTGTTTCTGAACAAGGCCCATGAAGAAACCTTTTTATATGGTGGGCTGATAAAACCACAAAAGGTGTGTGTTTGTGGAAGGAAGATGTGCACACTACTTCCATGTCGCTGTTAAATGTTGTTCACAGATGAAAGGTGATTAATTAGATGATATTGGAGTTAAGACTGATTTATAGTGAATCAGTAGAGAGGCTGGGAAAGGATTAAGGTTATTGGAGTAAACATCACTTCACATTCCTATGTTTTTAAAAGCTTACTTGGTATTAACTAGGCATATTTTTAGCAGTAATCAATGTGGTTCAAATGTCATATAC
Organism: Nothura maculosa; assembly: GCA_032353885.1. Classification (NCBI taxonomy): domain Eukaryota; kingdom Metazoa; phylum Chordata; class Aves; order Tinamiformes; family Tinamidae; genus Nothura; species Nothura maculosa. Next base: position 942,833 of record JAUBOD010000129.1, read on the forward strand.
TACATTCTCACTTCTCCATGCAGTGCAGCTGGATTAAATATTACAAATGGCATCTTTTAGAATTTTCTTTCCTTTTATCTGCTGAGGTTTCTTGAGAGATCCTTAAGCTGTTATTCTTCTGAGCCTATTTTTGCTGAGATCAAAAAAATAAAATAAACCTTGATTTTTATGTTCAAGCCCTTTTTCAGACCTCTGAACACTTCAACTGATTTGCCATAACACTTTCATCACTCTCAGCCATGAGATGACACATGAAAAAACTCAGAAAGAATGATACCGTTGGAAAAATAGAATAAAGACCAGAAGGTCCCTTGCAGCACAGAATTAGTGCCATGTTGATGGCAAGAAACTCGAGAAGCACCTTACAAAACTCGAGCTCTATACCAGAAGATGACAAATGAGCTTCAGTACAGATACAGGCTAATGCATTGAAGGAAGAATAATCTAAATCATACCTACACCATGCTGACAGACATCTCAGCAAGGGAATCTAGAAACACTATTGGCAGGTCACTGGCATTCTGAGTTCTTTGTTCAGCAGAAACTCTGGGCACCAGCTGGAAGGGCACTGAGACCCAGGCGGGGGCAGTGCAGACACCCGGGTGCCGGCCCCGCGTGAACGTGACCGTCTCAGCATGGTAGCTCTTGAAGTACTGATGGGAGTCAGAGATGGCTAAAACAGGTGAGGAGCAAGATGGAGCACCTGCCTTAGGAAGGAAAACTGAAGAGATTCTAAAGAGAGGAGAAACAAAGAAAGGAAAAGAGAAGTTCTTGGACAAGAGACTTGTCGTATATAGGCTCTAAAAGCACCACATAAGGATGCAACCATCACCAACACAGAAACTGCAGATACTAGGAAAGTACAAAGGGACAGACTGCAGAGAGCAGCAAGGCTTATGTGCTCTGCCTAAGTAGCATCTCGCAGGGCCACTGTCAGAATCCTGGTTTGAAGTCCTGCTGGGCTGACCCAAAAGGCCTTTTCTTCTCTTCTTACACCCTTGGCTCTAGTTTTCTCTAATACTTTCTGTTAAGCGCATTAGTTCACACTACTCCATCTCCTTTGTTATGAAGGATATATGTCAAATTTGATGAACGCTACTAGTTAGCATGTAATTTCTTGTGTTAAGCAGTAAACTAGTAGTGCATCTTTTAAAAAAAAAAAAAAGCAGAAGGAAATACTCAAATTACTCTATTCACTGTGACTCCCCACAAGCCACTGATGTTTTTCCATGGCAAGACCAGCTATTTAAGTGAAAATGTAGCCACCCGCTGAGGGACAGAAGAAACAAACATCAGCCTCTTAAACAGTGGAACTGCAGAATAACTCAAAAGGAGGCAAGGTTAAACATATAAGTCATTCACATCACATTTTTACTATGGCAAATCTAGAAAAGGTCAAAAATATGAAACAACAGTACTTAGATGGCAGTCTTGAAAAACCAAGGGTACAAGTCATTTCATATATAGTATCCTCACCTTTCCCTTTTAGTAATACTATTTGTACTTGAAATGAGATACACTATAACTGAAATATTTTGAGGCAATCGATAACACAGAACATCATCTGCAGAGGGAGGAGTGTGTGCACGTTCCACACAAATACAGAAATTCTGCCTCTGCAGGATTAACCGATGGTTTCAGTTGCACAAGGTATTCTGCACTTACTTCACTTTTGCCATTAGCTCCCTGTCTAGTAATTGGTAATTTGTTGTTACACAGAAGAGCAGAATGCATACTTCTTTCATAAATATATGTAGTCATATGCTATGTGTATTAACTAATTCACACATTTTTGTGCTTATTGAAATAAGAAAGTTGTGTTTTAATAACAATTGCAAATATTTCTGTCTCTCTCACTATTTTGGGAGACTAACTAAGAAAACTGCAAAATTGGAGTATAGGAAGGTCAAAAGAGTCATGATGTTCCCCTCTCACTGCACTGCACCTGCAGAGCATCCAGGAATTGTGTGTTTTAAGGAGTGAGGCAAGGAAAGGAGCATGCTTTTAGATGAGAGTTGTCCATTATCACACCTCCTGCAGGACTGTATGACTGCTAGCCCAGGCAGGCTCAGAGGGCTCTCTTGGTCTTTTCCTTCTCCTGGACGGGCTCAAGGCAACTGCTGTGAGCCACGAACCCCTCTGCAGCTGCACAGCTCTGCTCGCATTCCCTGGGCTCACTGGGTGTCAGGCAGGCACTGAGCAGCTTTTCCGTCTGCACCTCTCCCCCGGTGCTCCCTTGCGGAGCTGCTCCGGCACCTCAGGAGCCAAATTGTTCTGTCTTGTTTAAGAGCAGCTTCTGTTAACTTCATGGCACGGTGCTCCGGGGAGCCCGAGGCGCTGAGGCGGAGCAGCCTCGGGCATTCCCAGCCTTGCACCAGCAGGTATCACCGCAGCTGCAGACCTCGGAAGCCTGCAAGTAACTCACTGAGGAGAGACTTGGATGCGGAGGCTCTGGAATTCTGCAGAGCTTCCATACATCAGCATTTGCAGTCACCACATTCTCTGGAGCTTGTACAAACGGCTACAAGGCTCTGTGTTAACTGCAGTTCAAAACCAGCATTAGCTTTTCCAAAAGATCATTTTACTGGGGTACATGATCTAACGCATGTGAATGAGATGCAGCATCATTCATCTTTTCTGTGATCCTCTGGCAACTCTTCAGTAGTTCAACTAAATGGACATATGGACTTATTTCTAAATGAGAATGATGGTTGTTTTCACTAGCTACATCCACATAAATCATTTTCTTACTACTTATAGCAAATTATATCACCCATATTTTAGTACTACAACATCCATCTTTTTTAGGCAATTAAATAGGCAGCAGGTTGGAGAACACAACTTGTTTAATTGACTGCTTCACTTCCAGATTTCCTCTTATTACATATATTAATATTCCGTGGAAATAATACAACTACAAGAGCTGCGTAGGAAAATAACAGGTATTTTGTTATTCTTACATGTCCTTTTAGTTGAGATGTTTACAGATGGACATTATATACAAGACTATGAAAAGAAGCTAGCAGTTTTGAAACTTCACTTTTCTTCTCTAGTTTTAGCTAGAGAAGAGCATTATGTAATCGTAAACATATAAGTATTAGTAAGCCCATATCTGATGAATATTTCTGAACAAGTAAATAATTAATGAAGAATTACGCACTTTTAGGGATAGGATAGTTCTTGTTCTAGGAAAAAAAAGTCATTACTTCTTAACAGGTAAAAAAAAAGGAAGAATTTCCATTGATTTTGGCACCCTTCTGGAAAAAATATAATTGGACTGAAATATTTTGATCATTTGGAAAATGTATTCTATGAACTGTGAGGGAAAAAAAAGTAGAAAAAAAAGGTGATGTAGACAGTTTGGAAGCATACACTGTCTTGCAAGCAAATCCTCCTGAGGACAGTAATCCCAGTGAAATGAGTATCATGAATAAAGACTGCTCATGTGAAGACACTTCAGTAGATCACACATCATAAACTGAATGCTTAGATTAAAATCTGGTTTCATGGATAAAGGGAAAAGAAACCAAAAACAAAAGCCAACAAAAAGTTCAGTATTTTCAGGCTGTAGTCTTGCCAAAATATTTATGTATCTTCCACAAAAAGCAGATGCACACAAGAAGAAAACTCCCAGCTCTCTCTCCAAGAAGACATTTGAGGAAAGCCCAGGCGAGGCCTGCCTGGCACAGGGGAGCATCTCGGACCCTGCGTCACGACTGAGTGCAGCCTGCTGGAATCAGGATCACTCTGTGCCCTTGGCACCTCAGTGAGCCTGAAATCCCTAAGGGCACTGACTCCAGCAACTAAACATTTCTGAAAAACTACTTTGCCAATAGGACTTTTAGAATCAGTGATACAAAGGACCCCAAAATTTCATTAGCCATTCATGTTCTGTAAATGAGGATAATCTGGGATAAGCATTCACAGAGAGAATAATATTAGCTTCTGTCAGTTATAAATTCCACACCTTGGATCTTTTTATGCTTACTAGTATCTTTCTGCTCAGCCATGGAGGTGGACTTTAGCTTTTCAAAGCAAAGGATGTATTTGTGATAACAGAGTCTACGCTGGCTGTTCATGTTAACTCCTGTCACATGATGGTGAAGGATTTTGAAAGCAGCATGTGATTAAAGACATCTTTATAACTAAAATATTGGAATTCTCTGGACCAAGAAAGACAGAACCAGATTAATGCACTCCTGGAAAGTAGGGAAGCAAGACTGGAGTCATGAGAAGAAAGAACAAACACACACGATATTATCTTGGTTATTCCTGCAAACCACATTGAACAGTAATGCTTAAAATGCCCAGCTCACCATGTGCAAGATAGTCATGAAATAACAACAATTACGTGGTTAATTTGAGATGCTTTATCCTGCTCCCTACTGAATCAATGTCAAAACTCCTTATTTCCATGACTGCAGGATCAGGTCTAGCATTCCAGACTCCCCGTAGCCTAACAGCTGCTTGGGATATTTTTATGATCAAGACCTGGAACACTTGCATTGATGTCCATAAGGAGCATCCAAGGGCAGTTTTCCCCTAAAGTGGGAGGATGCGATAGTGCTCCGTAGTGCTCCGTAGCCCTCCGGTTGTGCCCTCCGTGACGGCCGGCGGGCAGGGAGACGGCGCCGGGACACGGGATGTCACCTTCGGGCTCCCGCGGCCGCGAGCCGGGCGCGCCCCCGCCCCGCGCGGCGACAACTTCGCCTTGAACTTGAGCGCGCGGCCCCGCGATGGCCCCGGCGCTGCCCGGGCGCCAGGGGACCCCGGCGGCGCCGGCTCTGCCCGGGCGGGGGGCGCCCGCGG
>JAUBOD010000129.1:952188-1013221 GCA_032353885.1 Nothura maculosa
GTAAAGAAGTTCCCCCTCACCTGCAGGTGGAACCTCTTGTGCTTCAGCTTACACCCATTCCCCCTTGTCCTATCACTAGCCACCACTGAAAAAAGCTTGGCCCCCTGAATCAATATTTTATTTAATCAATATTTTATTTAATTGTGATTAATGTTTTCACTTAGTTTAAAATTTTGCGTGTAATGTTTTTAAGACTCTTGGGATAATCTGGCAATTACTATTCATAAATCAGAGAGCTTGTTCCGATAAGGTTGTCACCTGATTTGTTTACCAGCACGAGATTTGAGCAGTTGAGGCTCATAACTTGACATTGAATTCCATTTTTTCCAAGGATCTGTCTAGCAGAAGTAAGGATTCACATCCTTTGGGATGTAGCACTGCTAAGTGTTGGAATTGTCTTCACTGTTGTTATTTTGATTGACACACAGTCCTGGTCACTTATTTGCAGTGAATAGCACCATGAGAGAAATTATGCAGTGGCATCCATATAGCTAAAGATGTCTGCCCAGGAAAAGACTGAAGACATTGCTGCTGAAGGCATTACTGAAAGTAAAAACAGAACAACTACATTAGGAATCTTTGATAATATGTTTCTGCTCATTGTCTGGAAGAAAAATTATATGTAGTTTCAGCCACAAAGAGCTGAGACTACAGTAGAGAGAGAGAGAGAGAGAGAGAGAGAGAGAGAGAGAGAGAGATGATAAAGTGGAGTGAATGGGTAGAACGAATGGGGGGGGAGGCGGGAAATGAAATCACCGAATTAAGCAGTTTGAGTGGTACTGAGCTTGCTACTTCTATATATACCCGACTGGTGGTACAGTAATTTGCTGATTGCTTGTGGTTCTATTTATGTATACGTGAGTATCTCTATTTATATACATGCAGACATATGATATTCATATATTGCACACATTAAAAGAACATTAAGTTTGAAAGTTAGAAAGCATGAAGTAAAGCTAGCTGATATATTCTTTAGTTATGTGATCGTGGTACTTTTTCTTTTAATAGAGTTCTTGAAGTCCTGTGATTCCATGTATGTTAAATAAGAATAATTCTAGGTGCAATTTGAGAATTTCATTATATTTGTTCCTTCTGGCCAAAAATCTTGAATCATGTTCTAATCTGATTTGGAAGAATAATTCGTCCCAATAATTGATAAAGCATGATACTTTGATGCTGGACTTCAAAATATTTTCAGAACTACCAAGTGGATCCAGATTTTGAGAATAACTTGACATTCAAACATTGCAAGTGCTTGGCATAAATATATGTGTGTTTTCATTGGATGTATTGAATGAACGTTAAAATTGCAAAAACAAGCACTCGGAAATTAGTAAATGGTAAAGTTAAGGTTACATGCAGACTATTTATCGTTTCAGATGGCCTTTTTAGTCCAGCATTCTACGCAAGATACTGTACAACCTAAATACTCCTAGTGACAGAGAAGGTCCCTGGCTTGAATTTCCACATGGAACAGATCCAAACTGACACCAGTTCAGGTAATGTGAGCACCTAAACTTCAGCTGCAAATAGATGCATGCCAGGTTCTGTGTTACTGAATGTCTCCTGTCAAGACATAGCAAAAGTTTGATGCTAGTGAATATCCTAGCAAGACAGTTGTGTGCAGGCAGACCTGCAGTAACTACAACAGATGTTCACTACAATGAAAGACAGAACCTAACTGAGATTAGTCTTGACAGTGGTGACTCCAAAAGTTCAATATTTTTTTTATTAGGGCAGCCATGTGTTGTTTGATTAGAACATTATTTATTGTAAGTATTTGGGAGATGGCATGGAATGTCTTTCACTTGGATAAACATGGAGTAGAACCTGAGAGGGTATAAAGGGGATGTTGTATTCTCCTCATTTCTGGAAACAGTGAGGGATGGAGACATGGAAACAGTGATGGCAAATGGAGACTATCCTCATGGCTTCTTTAACTCTCCCTCCACAATCTTTGACCACAATGATCTAGCATCAAATGCAAATAGCAAGAGCATCATCAAATGCAAATAGCAAGAGCATAGAAGCATAATACCCTTTATTGCTGTGTCACCTTTGTCTTTTGGATGTGTTAATGAAATTCATAGCTGATTAAAGAAAATCGTTTATTTTTTGGAGTGCTCCAGTAGTGTAGAAGTGTCATAATGAAACAGAATTGTCTGAAGACTTTTTTTTTAAGATTGATTCTTACTGAATTTGTTTGCAACCATTCATTAGAATTTTGTAGAGCAGGATTTTCACAGAGACTTTACAAGTGAAATTAGTCTTATTCAAATTTTCCTCATTTTGCAGTCTTGCTGTCTATAGTGCAGATATACAAAAGCTTTCAGTACCAGTGCATTTTGCAATATATTATTTTGTAATATTAGTATTTCCAAATATAGTTTGTTGTATATGATTTGCCAGGTATTCATATCACTCTACCTCCAAGAACATCCAAATGCATTCTTGGTGATCACGATACTTTTGAAGAAGCTGTGTCCAGGCTCTTGCTTTTTGGGGCATGCTGACAGCATGGATACTGACGGACCTGTTGAATCTGCTTTTTGTTACCTTCTCTCCAGGCACATAAAGGCCAGTGCCCACTCTTGGAAAGTAATTTCTCCAACTAAAACTCCCAGGACTCAATTTGTAGCCTTCAATACAAGAATACTGTGTAGCAAGCCAGAAGAGTGGGTTACAGGGACAGTAAAGGAAAAAGGTTCCTAGTACTTGGCATATGACAGTGTATAAATGCTACTTCACCTCTATTCTTTCTTTATAGAAAGCTGTATGAAACCTCATAAGATTAAACTGCAAATAGGTCTTTTCTATCCTGCTATATGTACCGATTTTGTAGCTTTCTCTTCTGTTTTTATTTTGTTTTTGTTTTAATACCATATATTAAGCATGCAGCTGCTTCAGCTATTTTAAGGTCTATATTGATAACTTGGATATATCATTATTAAGTTGTCATCTAATATTTCAGAAAGTCTGAAATCAAGGTCACTTTGATAATGTTCTAATCCCATTTCAACACACATCCTCACTTGAAAACATTTTAAGATACTTTTCATATCAAAATCATTAAATGAAATCCCAATACATGTGGCTTGTGGAAGTCAATAAAGTTACTCAATTTAACTTATGTACCTCTTAATGGATATACAAAATTGTGAAAAGAGACAAAAGTTTCAAGCTGTCCTTTTTTGCTTTGTGTTTTCTTTTTTGTTGTCAATGAACCCACGGTGGTTAGTGTTTTGCAATTGCACTTAACAGTAAGAAGTATCCTTGACTCAAGTGACCCAAATCTTACATAAGTATGATCATTTTCTAGCACCTTGTAAATAAGCACTAAACTAGAATTATTTATGGGGGAGATGCTGCAGAAAATACTGCCTTGTCTTAGAATAAGGCAGGTCCTTAGTGTATGTTTTTAATGTCCATGCTGAGCCCAATGTCTTTGAAGATAACTGAAGTAATGTGCCTATTAATATGTATGAAGGAAATACAGGTTTGGCAGAAAACAGACCAGGAAAATAAACCTTGTGTGAACCAAGCAGTCCCCTTTAGCAGCCTTCTGCCAGTAGTCTACTTCAGCACAATAGTGAGAGGTTATTTAGGTCTTTCTGTAGCTTTGAGGATGACTCTCACTCTACTAAGCCTCCAAAGGGATCAACTGATAGACTACATCTATAAAAGCAATATAAGTATTTCTGTTCAAGTCTTTGTGCCAATTATGTTAATGAAGCTGCAAGGGGACTGCAAATTTAGAAGTCCCATAAAGTCCAGGACTGATCCAGCAATGCAGAAACTCCTTAACAAGACATTAAATCCGACTCTTTAATCCCTCTAATTGATGCTTTTCAGTATATGGTAATGTGAACCCTGCTGTGTTCTAAAAGCAGTAAAATATCTTCACTAGCTGATAATACCTAGTGAAAATAGACCTGTGAGATTGCAGATCTCTGCTAAGTAAGGCTGCGATTTTGCTGCTTCTGGTCGGTACAACTTGCTTTAGTGTTGCAATTACTACCAAAAAAAAAAAAAAAAAAAAAAAAGGCAGCACTTGCTGCTGTAGCATTTGCAGCTTGGATGCAGCTGTCCTGGAGATGGACCACTTCTGTAACTGTAACCATCTCTGTAACTGTAAAGTTCCCCTTGTAGGTGCTGCTGAATATTGTCCCCAAGAGGAAAGGCATGAAGTCTAGCACTGCACAGAGGAAGTTGCCTTCCTGAGAGAGTGCGGGTTTCAGTACTATGATCCCTCTTAAGAACCATCAAACCTCTCCTGCTCACAGTGAGACTCTTTTTAAGAGTAAGGGACTCTTACAAACCAGTGGCTTGTTGCTTTAGCTTAGATGCTTAAACTTAGAAAGCCTGAAGTAAAGCCTAAACTTAGAGAAAATTTAAAATAACTTCTTCTCAAAAAAACATGCAATAATTGAAAATGCTGTTCTTCTTAAACCCATCAAGACTTGTTCCTCAGCTGCTGGAAATCTCTGTGCTGTCTCTGAACGGCATGAGACACTGAGTAAGGGTGGTGGTGGTTTTTTTTTTCCCAACTAAGGAGCTAGCGTTCATTCAGTATGTAATTTAAAGAAAATCTGTAATATTGCTTCTTTCTAGCTACAGCTTTTATTCCAGTCTCACTTTTAGCTGCTGTAGGCATTTACAACCTAGAGTGTGACTCCTGTAGTGCTGTATAGATACATTAAGATGACCCAGGCATATATCATCTCCCTTTTGTCTTCTGAGGAAAAGGGAGCAAAACACACCCACATCTTGGAGTTACAGCCTTATCTTGTCTCTGATGACTCCCCCTTTAAGATGTGTGGATTTATGAAAAACTTTGTTTGTTTTTTGTTTTTTTTTTTTTTGTTTGTTTGTTTTGGAGGGAGGTAATTTACATTCTTTTTCAATTATTGCTTAGCTGTGACCAGTAGATTTCTAAAAAAAAGGTTTGTGGACTATCACCCTTACAATTTATGTGAGAATTCATATACAGTATGATGGGGAACTTGGCTTGTGTTTCAAAGAAATAATCATGTAGTGCCTTATATGTTTTTCCTTAGTGTTCATCCTCACTACTAGAGAGAAGGAAATGTCCAGCCACTGAAAGATAGTGGAACGCAAAAGAATCTGCACTGCTCTGTCCCATGTTGAGCAGAATCCCAATGACAGAATAGCTGGGGAGGTGAGCTCCATGTGCTATGTTATTCCTATATGTTGACTGTATGCATTATTCTTCCTGAATAAATATTTCCCTACGCTGTTTCATTAAATCCTTTATCTGAGTCTTTTGCTGGCTGTATAGGTAAGTCTTATAGATGAACAGTCATAAACCAATATCCCACTCACCTACCCACAATTCCATTCCTTTGGGCAATGTGCTATACTGCAGCAGGTGTTTTGTTCTGGATCTCTGCACAGAAATTCCTGAAATGTTTTTAATGTCAGTTTATCCTAAATGTAACTTATTACAAAGAGTTGTCTCTGACAGGTACTTTAGAAATATTTTTAAAACTTCCATTTTTATTTTTTCTTTTCCTTTTGGTAAGCTTAGATTAAAATAACTAGCATGAAGAATTTCAGAAGCTGTTTAAGGAAAAACGTGTAGTTTCAAAAGAAAAACTCAACAAAATATATATTGTGAAGTGCTTTTTTTATTATGCATAGTCAACAGTTGCTGTTTCATGCAAGCTACAACAACATTAAAAGAGCAAATAGATAATAATACAGTGCTAAATCTGTAGTATTTTTTACAGGTTTCAATATTAAACTGAGGAGCTGCTTCACTTTAAAGGATTTTGAATTAGTTATTAAAGGAATTGCTGACCTTAGTTGTCCAGTTTGTGCAAATCTTGGGTATTGTTCCAGTTGATTAGGACCTTTTCAATGCTCAATGCTGTTTGCTTTAAAATGTGCACACTTTCCCCCGCTACCCTCTCCTGTCATGCAATAGAATGCCATACTAATTCTAGGAATACAGCAAAACAGAACTACTTGCCAACGAGTTCTGGATACTATTCAATAAGTAGTGCATTTCAAGCTATCTACTGGATGATACTGCAAAAAAAATCCTCTAATATAAGCTAACAACACAAATGTACATAAAATGTCATGGAGCAACAGCTCATTCAGTTACGATAATAATCATAAATGAAAAAAATAGATGCGGAAATATTTTTCATCATTTTGTGCACACCAGGTGCTTTACCTCTTGTTACAAATGATAAAGGATAAAATTGAATTATTTCGCCAGACAGTCTTACTGTTTCTTGCAGTATAGAAATACAAGTTGTTGACAATAGAAAGACAGGCTGTTTTCATAACAGACTGAAAAAATACTACTCTTTTTTGCCTCTTCCTTTCTGTAAATGTAAACTAAGTGAAGTCTGAATGAGTAATTGATGGTATATAATACACATCTTCATATACAATCTCTGATATTAAACTCCTTAAGGAGTGCTATAAAATAACTGGACTGAACAAATGCTAAACCATTAGTGCAGATATAAATAACATTTTCCCACTTGTGACAAATGTAGCTTATCATTTAGCAACTTTATTCATTTTCATCATAGAATCTATTCCTTTTAATTTGTTCTTCTACAGTGAGCTGTTCAGGCTTATCTTTCCCTCTTTGGGATGATGGAACAGCTGAAAGTCTTGAGCTCAGTAAATCTGAACTTGTGCTTATGCCATTCTCTGACACTTTGGTTATTTCATCTTCTTGACAGTCATTAATGTCATTCAGTTCCAGATCATAATTCCCATGTTCTTTTGCATATGGGCTGGAAGAATTTTTAGTTACGTCTACAGCATGTAATAGACCATCACTTGAAGCTAGGCTGTCTTTATGGAGAAAAGAAGATGTTTTCATGGTGTCAGATAAAGTAATATTTACATTTTGGTCATGCTCTGATTCTTCCCCAGTGCATACCAACTCTGCATCATTAGGGAACGTTTTATTAGTGGCCTCCTTTAAAACTAAGGTGGTATAAGCACAGGACTTCTGACAAGTGGCATCTTTATTGAATTGAGCAAGACTATTACAGGGAACAGCACCCTTATCTTTGCAGTTCTGTTCAGCCAATGAAACAGTTACACAATCACTTGAATAGCTCTCTTGGGATTCAGATATCTCAAATATTTCTTCATTGCCAGACTGATTTTCCAGCTTTTCAAATGCATGCTGAGATGCAGTGAAAATTCTGTGGCTTAATTTTGTCACTGGGTTAGACATACCTGAGAGAGATGTTTCTTGGCTGCAAGTGTTCACGTGTGGAAAAATGTTGTTGTTGTTGTTAGTGTTATTCGAGCTGAACTGTTCATTCTTTTGTACTGTTTCATCATCAATGTTAGTAACCTGTACAACTTCTACATCATAAGTTTCATTACTTTTTTTCTCTTGCTCCTTCTCAGCGATGTGCACACCTTCATTACTGTCCTTAACACCTTCCTCCCTAGTCGGTGATCCTCCTGTTTTCTTTGGCTTGTCTTGCACATTCTCAGTTTCCTCGTCTTTTTCTTTATTGACTATTTCATTTGTCTTTCCTTCACACACACTTGTAGCTCCTTTTGCAGATACAGAGCTAAAAGATGAACGTTGATTTTGTTGTGCATCCGCAGTGTCATTTTTCTTTTGCTCTTTTAGATCATTATGAATGTTTTCTTTCTGGGGTTCCTTTCTATTGCCCAGAGGTTTATTTGCATGTAAGCTAAAATCATCTTGAGCAAAACCTTCTGGGGGCCACTTTGGCTTATTCACCTTAGCCATTTCTTCGATAGAAAATATTTTCTTCGGTGTTGTATCATCTGTTGAGGGAGGCCACATAATTTTTAATTTTCCCCTTTCTGTGGATTTTTTCAAATGATCGTCCAAAATCTCAGGGTGGATGCATTCAGTACCTGAGTGAAAGTCTTGATCAATTTCTGTAATTATTTTAGGTTCAAGAAGTGTACCATTAATGGAACTCACTTCAACTGAGCTACCTTGATATTTAGAATTCCATAATTCTTTGTGTTGTTTATGTCCAAAACCTTCATCATAATTTCCTTTAGATTTGAAAAGTTGCTTAAAATGAGGTTTACAGTATATTTTTCCATGGAGAGATGCATAATTTCCTAAGCTGCCAAATAGAAAAAAGAATCTATTACACTTAAATCTATTGTGAATTTGACACTTTGTATTTCAAATATCCTATGCAACAGTATTTATAAAGAAATAAGGAATAAAAAGAGTGAATTCAATATACCACACATGTCTAAACAGGAAAAAACGAAGTATTTAAAACTTCTATTTACAAATTGCAATACAGTTTCAGAAGTATGCAGTTCCTTTAAGGAGAAGTCATGCCTTTTTAGGGAGAACATAAGCCATTTATATTTGGTTGCAGATAACTGAACAAGCGTGCAGTTAGTTCTTACCTTAATTTGCTGCCACAGTGGTGACATCGGAAACATGATTTATGGAAATGCTGCTTGTCCGCGATTAGGCATTCCATTGGATAAACTCTCTGTTGACAAAGTATGCATATTTCCTGTTCCTGAAGCTGCAGCCTCTAGAATCAAATATTATATGATAGATATTAAGAATCTGTAGCCCAAAACTGTTTTAATTTTATTAGTCCATGTTAAATATGTTTTACTACACTCAGAATTGTACTTGTCTTCTGTTTACCTGGCTCCTGTTGGCTATTAATCTTAGGGTTCCATTTCTTTAACAGAAATACTTTGAAGATGAAAAAAATACCTGTTCCTTTTCAAATATCTATACTTTTGAAAAGCTTTCCACTTCATTCTCTCATGCGTAGTATTTCCTGTTTAATCTTAATAAATATTTATTTTGTGAAATTAGATAATAAAATGTTTACTACGGCTGCAACTGATCTAGTATATGTATGACAAATTTGCAGTATGATTTTGAGATAGAGGGGAAAGATACTTTAAATTGTGAAGGAGAAATTCTGTGTAATCATGCCAAAAGCACATTGAAGGAGCTCCACTTGTGTGGCAGTGTGCAGACTGCACATTCTTATCACCTAAATATACTATGAATGTGATTATTTGTGATTTTTGAGTTTTTTTAATCTTAATTTGAAGACTTGATTGTTTTATTAATTTTCAAGACTGAGTTAGCTACAGTCATGATATTAGCTAACTACATAAAACTTTCTTTTATGAAGTGTAATTACATATAAAGGAAGCTAGTTTTCTCTAAACTGCAAAGCCCACATAGAAGGTTTATTTCATACCAGTGAGAGGCTGAAGAAAGGAGATAATGGACAATTATGTGGGCTTGATTTGTGAATTGCTATGAAAACTGTACTAGCAGGCAAATACAAAGAATGGAATTCTTTGGAATTCCATGGAATGGAAGAATACAAATTGCTGTTGAAATAGATATATCTTCAATGACACCAGCAGAGAAATGCCCCTTGACCTTTGTAAAAAATTTGATCCATTACTACATTGTATCTATTTTCATTTTGCCTGCTGGTATTGATTTTATAATAATTCATAAATCAAGACAGAGAAGTTGTGTCAATTTTAACTAGAGCTGTAGTTACAATGTATCTCTACTATCTGTAACGAGTTGTGAAAAATAATAGCAGAAATGAAGGCTCTTCAGAATAGTCTAGAACTTCTAAAGAGAATAACTGCCATGAAAAAAGAAATTGTTGGTCATTAAATAGAATTTTTGAAATTTAACTTTAGTTTCAAAGTTGAAAGACAAACTGAGATTGAGTGAATTTTAAATTTTAACCAACATTTCTGCATGTCTCCTGGTAGTCTAAATGCAGCTTTGATCCTTTTTTAGATTGGTTGTGTCAGCCAACCCTAAGGATCCACTTAAATTAGTATTCTTAAGTATTCTGAGTGTAAAGAGGGAGAAAAGAATCAAGCTTTGTGACAGTATAGAAAGACAGAAGGTAATTGGGAAGGCAAAAAAAAAAAGGCAGCTATCTCCTGGAATACTGTCACACTGCAACTGGCCGGGGAGTTGAGAGCGTTGTGCCTTGAAAGGTGACTGTCAATAGAAAGAGGGAGTCTAGTTGATGCCAAAGGAGCTTCCAGGACTGAATAGCTGAATCAAATGCCCATCTTCATGAAAACTAATCATGTGAACAGTCTGGAAAAATAATTTGGGATGAGGCTAGTGGGCAATATTCCCAGGCAGAAAGGTTGAAAGTGGCTCCAGAGGCTTGATCCTCCTGGAAACCAAGTGCTTCTCCTGAGTATTTCTCCTGTGGGAAACTGGGTATTCCTACTGGCTTAAAGATTTTAACATGAACGAGGTGTGCAAAGGGAAGGTAATAAAGCTTATCAAGTAACAGCAATTACTAATTTCTAAAACCTATGAAAATTTCCAATTTTCATAGATTTTAGTAATCTAAATACTATTTTAATTTTTTTCATGTAATGCATGTACTATGAGGAAAGATTGTACCTTCTGTCATCATATGCTTCAATATGAAAAAGTAAACAGCTTCAGGGTTTTTTTTGAGGAAAATCAGTTACTGTGGCTCAGCTCCTTAACGATGTGAGACCTGTACTCAAGCATCAGATAATATGCTTGCTGCCTTAATTCAGACTAGGGTTGTAAAAATAGATAAAATCATCCAACAGGAAGTATTGAAGACTTTTTTAAATGCATGGTGCTTTGCAAACCTTGTCAGTAATTTTATTTAAATACTAAGTCTAAATATAATTCATTCTGTTATCATTCACATCTCATGCTTTCATGAAATAAAAACAAGTCTGTATAAAAATTAACATTATAACTATGTTATACAGGCAGTACCATTTCAAGAGTAAGATGCATTATTGGAAGCGTTACAAATCAGATGCATACTGTGCACACTTTCTAACATGTTAGCATTTCTTAAATATGATCGTAGCGATTTTATGCAATCTTTTGTCGTACCAGTTCAATTACAGTATTTACCTTAGCAAAAAAAAAGGCCTCAAAACTCAACATTTGTTGTCAGTATTTGTTAGGCACACATTCAGCACATCACTCAAAGGAGATGCCCTTGGAAAGGGAAGATGGTAAAAGATTGCTGAGACAAGAGGAGAGACAGACAGCAAAAGTTAAGAAAAGTTTGTTAGTTTTGTTATTTCATCCTTTGATTAAACACATTTTTCTTTACTTCACATCATGCTAATGATGAATAATAATGTCTAAAATTGTTTTAGTTTCTCACACTTTGCATGCTTATTTACCACTGAAATACTCTGCTTCCTCACGGAAGCTGCTTCTCATTTCTGTTTCAGATGTATCTGAGACAGTGTAACCTAGACTTTGAAAAACTTGTTCACTCTCTTGCCACGTCTTCTGAAAATTTTTCAGTAGCTCTTCTGGTGATTGAGTAGTAGAAATATCCAGAATATGTCCAGAAATAACATCTTCATATGTTGGGGGAGCATGCTTGAAGCTGAATCCTGACTGCATACTGTTAACATTTTGTGAGGTTGAAATAGAAACTACTGTGTTTCTTAATGTATCCCTATCAGAAGAACATTTGTTATGGGACTTAGTTTCCAAACCTATTGCAGGTTGAAATGATTGCTCTTTATCTTTACATTGCCCTGATTTATAAGATATATCTTGTTTTGTTTCTCTTAGCTGCCAACAAGAAGAGTTTTGGAAACTAGTTTTCTGTCTTTGACTGTCCATACAGAACTCATCTCTGCTAAATACCTGTGTTCTGTCCTTTATTTTGCTGTTCGCTTCACCACTTCTGAAATCTCTTTCTATTGACTTGACTTCAAATGTGGCTTTGTCCTCGAATTTTCCTAAAAAATTACCATTTTCATATGCACCTTCATTACTTAACCTCTCAACTACTGTAGTTGGCTCTTGTTGTGTGTATGTTACTGTCTCTGATGCTTCAAACCTATGAATAAGCCCTGGCTGATGAATCCCAGGACTCTCAAATTTTTGTGTCACTGAGATGGAATCTGAACTTTCACTCTGAGACTGTAAGTGTTCTGGAATGTTTAATTGCTCTTGGCACAAGTATTGGTTTTTCTCCGCATGTAGTCTTTTTTCTTTTGTTTCTTGTGTATTTTTTACTGTACCAGCAGTTACTTGAGATTCATATACAGGTGACTTTACAGAGGATAAAGGTTTCCTAGCGTGCGTTTCAATCTTAATTTGTCGGCGAAGTGTTGCCGGAGACTTAACAATTTCTGATCTTTTTTCTATAATCGGAAGTGGATTTACAGCTCGATGCTGTGGTGCACCTTGTGATAGTTTTGCTGTGGTGTCTTTCAGCTTAGCCAGTTGCTCAGCTTGGCTTCTTGAAGGAGAGGGCGAAGGCTGTGGCTGTTGCATTTCAGCTTTTGAGGTTGCAGATCTGTGGCGTGGCAGAGGAAACAAAGTCCCTTCCCTTTGAGTAGGGGAAGATGGTGTCTCCCTTAGAGGAGAGTCTGTCCTTCTAGACTCGATTGTTATGTAAGTAGGAGATGGGGATCGCATTCTTAGTGCTGGAGAAGACCTGGATTCTGTCTGGCCAAGTCTGTTGGACTGCTGTTGAGCTTCCTGATGCACTGCTGCTGCTTTAATAGAGCCTGTGGTTTCAGGCAGGTCTTTGTTATTGGAGCCAATAGTAATTCCTGATGTTTTGTGGGAAGGGCCTAGGTAAGTAGTGCTGTTATTTCTGGATTTGACTGTTCTTGAAGAGACAGCAGTTTGAATTGAATCTTCATATGAGGCAAGCATTTGACTTGCTTGATCTTTAATATCAGATAGTTCTTCTTTCACTTTTTCAAAATTATTTTCTGTTATAGTATGAGCTATATTTTTCTTTCTTTCTTGATCTATTAGCCAGACAGGGATAATATTTAAAAATGTCTTAAATGTTTTTAGATCAATTCTGTTTGGCTCATCTTCAAACTGTTTCACCCTACCTAAAACTTCCTGCAGTTCCTCTTTTTTTCTCAAAATAGCTACTATGTCTACTGCATGTTTTTCCTCAAGATGTGGTAAAGATGAACATAAAGAATTTTTGTGTGTATTTTCTTGTTTGAGTTCTTTTTTCTTTAGGAGTCTTTCTTTTACTTGTGTGCCTTTGTGTTTGACACAGGCATTTTCTTGCAGCCTGTTGTATTCCTGGGACTCGCTCATTTTTTGGACTCTGCTCTCAGAAACGCACACGTTCTTTTGTTGGGTAATTTGGGTCTCTGAGTCATGCAGCCTGTCACTTATTTTTCCCTTGACTGCTTTCATTGCTGGTTTAATCTTAGGCTGCTCCTGTTTTTTCTGAATTGTTGCCATGTTTTTCTCTGGATGAATTGCTACATGGGCCTCATTTATCTCTTTCTTCAGCAAGATTTTCTCATGTCTGGATTCACCTTTTCTTGTTTCCTTTTCATTAACTAATTTTTGTTTCATTTGGTTGAATTCCTGTTTCTGCAGTTCTTGCCTGCTTTCTGTAAATTTTGAATGTGTTTTTTCAGCTAATATATTCCCATTAATGTGTTCTTGGTGATACTGCTTTGCAGTTTTTTCTTTTTTCTTGATGGTAGGGCTTATGTCTTCTCTCTGCTTCTTCTGATTGCATTGCGTGAAAACATTTTGAACATCAATTCCCTGCTGGTTTTGCTGCATTTCATAATCTTCATGAGTCTCTTGCAAGCTTTGCTCTCCAATGGGAAGCTTAATAGTTTTAACTTTGAATGTAGGGGGACTGATTACATTTTGAGGCTTGGTCAGTTGCTCCACATTCTTCAGCTGCTCTTGCTTAGGTAGTGTCTGATCTGGATGTGCTTTTTCTATCTGACATATGTTATATTTTGCACCAGGTAGTGCTTTTTTACTACTGTAATCTTCCTCTGAGTCTTCTAAAACTTTCTGAAGCTGCTTGGTGGCTGATGATGCAGATAGCTTTTTATCACCTCTGACGCCTCTTGCTTGTAAATTGACATGAAAATCAGAATCAGAAGTTGTGCTTTTCTCTGGTATCCCTGGGCCTGCTGCTCCTTGTGCAGGACCTTGATCTTGCTTGTTTGATTTCTGTAATAACGTTTCATCTGAACTTCCCTGAACATTATTGCTTGTTCTGGCTGACTCAAAGCAATAATTTTTGACTTCTGTTTTTTCCATCTCTTCCTTTTGTTGTCTGTATTTTTCTTCAGCTATCATTAAAGGAGTTACAAATTTTCGAATATAAGGTTTGGGTTTTATTTGTGTTTCATTCTCTGAAGGAACAGAAGGAGATTTCCTTACTGGAAAAGTCTCTTTTTTCTGGACTGATAGAATCTCTTCCTGAGCCTTGGATGAATGATTAGCCATTTCTGTTGCAGAGGACAGTAGTCTTCCCTCCTCTGCTCTTGTGTGACTGCTCACTTGCATCTGTTCCTGACTAACCATGTTCATCAGAGTTTCAGACTTGCTGCTTTCTGCTAATATTTTGGTGATGTCCGTCTCGGTGCGTGTCTGAAGCACTGTTGGTTTGAATTTAGGAGGCATTTTGGACTTGAGATCTTTCATGCCCTTTGTGGGCTCTCTTTTGGTGAGGTTTTGTGATGAGGCTATGGCAGTAGATTTACCTGCCACTTGAGTTCTGGGGTGAATTTGCTCTGGATGAGGCAGTGACTCCTCTGGGTATTTAGGAA
This sequence comes from Nothura maculosa, assembly GCA_032353885.1. NCBI lineage: Eukaryota > Metazoa > Chordata > Aves > Tinamiformes > Tinamidae > Nothura > Nothura maculosa. The sequence goes on from JAUBOD010000129.1 coordinate 966,799, forward strand.
CATGATTTTTCTTTTGCCTTGGTTGCGTTGTAGGAGGAATCAGAAGATGGGGGGGAGGTGGTGGGAGAGGGAGACCAGATAGGAACTCACTTTCAGATTTGTCATCTATTGGTGGTGGTGGTGGAGGAGGGAAATGATCAAAGTCAGCTTTGGTCCTTTCTCTAGGTGATGGTGGCGGAAGAAACATCTGTTTATCAGACGGTGGAGGAGGTGGAGGTGGTGGCAGAGGAAATTCACCTTCAGAAGATGTAACTGAAGGTGGTGGTGATGGGGGAAGGGATGGTGGAGGTGGGAACAGGGAATCCATTTCTGTTGTCTCTTTCTGCATTACATTCTTGGCTTGATTCAGAGGAGTTTTTACTGGAAATTGGGCATTTGATTTACTAGCTTCCATTTTAGTCTTTCCAGTAAACTGGCCTACTGATTTCTTATTTTCTTGATAATTACCAATCATTTTCCTGCTCTCAGTTTCTTTAAAATTACTGTGTGTTTCCTGTGTGACTTTTACCTTGTCTTTGGCACTCTGTCCTGCTGTCACAGTTGCTACATCTTGCACTAGGTCAGAGTTCGTTTCTTTTCTGTCAAAAGTCTCTCTGCAGTGCTGAGATTGCTCTGTTTCTGTCTTTGCCACATGCTTTTGAAAGCGGTCACACACTTCAGAAATTGTACTAGTTGCCATTTTGTTTCTTTCAGAAAGTTCATTATTTTTGTGTTCATTGTAAAAATTCTGTTTCTTCTTTGTATTTCCCATGGCCTGCATGCTGTTGGACATACTGTCTTTCTTCAGAGCTTTGTATGTTTCTGACTTCTCTGCTCTTACATTTCTTCTAACTTTTTCACAGAAGGTAGACTGATTTTTCATGTGTTGTTCAGTAAGAGATTTTGTGTCCTCTTCTCCATTGTGTTGGAGAAGATTCTCTCTTGACTCTTCCACTTTCTCAGTGCTCATTTGTTGCAAATTAGGTAAATTAATCTGTTTAATATGATGAATATCAAGAGATGCAGTACTCTGATTTTGCGCTAAATGTACCTTTTCAGTAACCTTTGCAGCTTCTTTCAGAAAAGTCTCATTTTCAGCCTGCACTTCCTGGTAATGTTCATGGTGAGATTTAATAGACTTGGCTTCATTTTGGGTTATGTTACCCAATTGCTGAGATGGTTTAAAAGCTGGTTTGGCAGTTCTTTTTGTATTGCTGTGATGCCCTTCTCCAGACTGTACCATTTTCTTCTCTGCACAGGTTTCTAGCTCATTTTGCACAGCAATCTGAGTATCTCTGCTGAGTATGTCTCCTCTCTCTGTGCTCTTGAAAGATAGCTGAGCTTCTTTTAAAGACCTTAATGCTGAATCAAGGTCCCCTCGAACAACATCTGTTTTCAGAACTTCAATTTTTGCGTTTATTGCCTTTTCAAGGGACTCAATAGCCCTCTTAATATCTCCAGGTATGACCTCAGGCTTTTCTGCTTCTTTCAGTTGAAAAGCAGCTTCTTCAAGTGATTTCAGTATTGCCAGGATATCAGCTTTTATAATTTCTTCCTTTTCTCTAACTGTTGTTTGACTTATGGCCTGGCTGAGGGAATGTAAAGCTGCCTTCAAATCACCTTTTATAATTTCTTCTTTCTGTATATGACTAGATATATCCTGTGGCTCTGTTGTGAAACTTTTAACTGCATTGCACACATCTCCAGGGATGATGTCAGCTTCAGCAACTGTACGTTGAATGGGGAACCTGTGTTTCTTCAGTAACAGCTTTGTGCCTTCTACATCACCGCCAATTATTTCCTCATCTTCCTCTTGTTTCTCATTTGTTGATGTTTCATCTGACCCTGTTTGGAACAGTTTCAGATAGTCCAGAGCTCCAGCTTCTATGCAGGTTGTGAAAAACTGAACATTGCCTCTCTCATTTTCTTCTATTCTAGCCCGTTCTGATATTTCCTTATTTGCTATAGAAGACAGGAGGCTGTGAATGGTACGTTTCACATCACCACCTATCACTTCATCACGTTGGATTTTACGGCCATCCTTTTTGTGGAGGAGAGAATATATTGTCATGTTAACATCCCCCCTCTCATTTTCCTGAATTAAGATTCCTTGTTTTATGGAGCTATCCTTACTAAATAGTTTTTTAATAGCCTGCTGTATATCACCTCTCACGATCTCTTCTTTTTCAACATGATCATCTATCGATCTGTTCAGTAACTGAGCTTTGGTCAAATTAACATTGCCTTTTTCATCATCATTTACTACAATCTCTTTTTTGGTAGTGCTTTTTCTGGACAGCAAGTTCATCATTATGTTGCCTAGATCTCCTTTAATAATCTCTTCTTTTTGTATTTCGGGTGCCTTTTGATTCATTAGTTTGTATTTTGCCATTCTGACATCTCCGATTTCATCTGACTCAATGATAATTCCATGAGACTCCACAACTTTTTGAGAGTAAAGTTCTTTTAGAGTTTCTTTGATACTTTTGCCTATAATTTCTTGCTTTTCAACCTTACTTTCATTAAATTCGTGGAAGGGTGTTGTTTCAAAGAGCCATGTTGTTGTTTTTACATCCACCTGTGGAATGTCTTCCTTAGCTGTTCTTACTTCACTTTCATCAGTTTCTTTAATGGAGTCCAGTGGCTGGTTTTCAAAAACCCACACTGCCTGCTGAACGTCACCTTCTTGCACTTCTTCTTTTGTGACTGTTCGAACATCTTTATATTCTGACCCCTCTGCTCTAATCTCATCTAGAGTGTGTGTCTCAAATAACCAGGTGGCAGTTTTGACATTGCCTTCTTGGACTTCGCTGACACTCACAGTTCTCACATATGTGCCCTTATTTAGCAGTTCGGACTCAAATAATCGCTTGTTGGCCTTCACATCAGCCCCTATAACACTGCAGATGGTTGGCACTGTTATTTTTTCATCTTCTGAAATTTTATCCAATGGTTGAGTCTCAAATCTGTACCTGACAGAGCTCACATCTCCTTTCTGAATATCTTCCTGAGTGACAGCTCGAATAATGTATACACTATCTGATTCATTAATAGAATCTAAGGGTTTTGTTTCAAACAACCACCTTGTCCCACGTACATCTCCATGAATCACTTCCTCCTTTTTAACTGTTGTTACTTCATGATAATTCCCCTCTTTGTCCTGAATTGCATAGAGTGATTGATTTTCAAACATCATTCTATAGTTTTTAACATTTCCCTTTGTTATTTCCTCCTTGCTAATGGTTTTCTTGGTGCTGGTATTTTCAGATTCATCTCTAATTTGGTCCAAAGAGAAAGTCTCAAAAATAAAACAATTTTTTCTCACATTTCCCCCCTTTATATCTGCTACAGTTTTGACTGAGGCACTGTCTTCTTGATTTGCTTTTATGTCATCAATGGAGTGGTTTTCAAAAAGCCATCGGCAATGTAAAACATTTCCTTTCTGTATTTCCTGCTTTTGAATAGCTTTAATTTTTTCCAGAGCTTCCTCTGAACTGAAATTGATGGAGTCTAATGAGTGGCTTTCAAATTTTTGCTTCATAGTTGAAACATCCCCAGGCTGAATATCAATTTCCATTACCCTTTTTAATTCCTTGCCTTCTTCTCCTTGTATATTTTCTAGGTTTTCTGTTTCAAAAAGGCAACATGCTGTACGGACATCACTTCCCTGAATATCCTCCCGATTCACAGTGTGTAATTTTTCTGTTATTTCTGAACCATCTTTTATTGCATCCAGTGACTGTGTTTCAAAGAGCTGAGTACAGGTTTTGACATCTCCTTTATGTATTTCTTCACTGTCAGTCACCACCTCAACTTTGTCATACAGTGATTCCATTGGCTGTGTTTCAAAAAGCCATCTACATGTTTTTACATCTCCTTTAACAATGTCTGTCCTCTGTCCTGCTTTAATTTCTTCTTTAATTTCTTCTTCCTCTCCTACATTACTAAAATGCTTAATTGCATCAAGAGGCTGAGTTTCAAACAACCATTTAGCTGTTTTCACATCACCAGAAATTACTTCTCGTGAAGATATTCCCTTAATAATTTGGATTTTTTTGTCACTTTCTTCAAATTGGTCAAGAGGCCTTGTTTCAAATAGCCACCTGCAGCTCCTTACGTCACCTCTTAAAATTTCTTCCTGCCTGATTGTTCTAACTTCGTGATATTTACCATGACTGTCTTGAATTGCATACAGAGGAGTTGTTTCAAAAAGAGCTTTGTTCAGCTCTACAGCTCCTTGTACTACACCCTCCACGTAAATTTTTTGTGATTCATCATACTTCTTTAAATTACTTGATTCAAATATTTTTTTGTAGCTGTTGACGTCACCTCTGTCCATTTCTTCGAGCTTTACAGTTCTGACAAATTCCTTCCTTTCTTCTCTGATCTGTTCAAGAGGTTTAGTCTCAAAAACCCATTTCTGATGCCTTACATCACCTTTTTCTTCCTCAGTAGCAACCACCTTTTGAAGCTTCCCAACATCTAGACTGTTCTTTAATGCATCCATTGGTAAAGTTTCAAATAAATGTTTAGTACCAGATACATCACCTCCTATTATTTCTTCAGGGAGGGGATGAGATGTGTCATCATTCTCTTTTAGAGCATCAAGAGGCTGAGTTTCAAAAATCCAGCACTTTCTAGAAACATCAGTGCCTAGAATAGTTTCCTTCTGAATGATCATTTCCTCTGAATCCTCTTTAATAGAATCCAAAGGTTGCGTTTCAAAAAGCCATTTTGCCTTGTGCACACCACCTTTGATGTTTTCCTCCATGGAGATGCCACGTAAAACTTTAATTTCCACTGGGTCTTTATTAATCATGTCTAAGGGCTGTGTTTCAAACATCCAGCGTGCTGTTCTGACATCCCCCTTTTCAATGTCTTCTCGGTGGACAGTTTTAATCTCCAGTATTTGACCTAAGTTGTCTCTGATAACATACAATGGACGAGTTTCAAAATGCTTTATGCTTCTCTTCACATTTCCTTTAATCTCTTTAAGCTCAGACCTCAGCTGCAGCAAATTAACTTCATCCTCTGAGTATAACTGCCCAAGTTTATCCAGGTTCTGTGTTTCAAACATGTATTTCACAGTTTTTACATCACCACCAGAAATTTCTCTAACACAAGTCTCATCTGGTGTCTGTTCTTCATTATGATAAATTTTATTCATGGAGTCCAGTGGCTGGGTTTCAAACATCCATGTGGCGGTGCGGACATCTCCTCTAGCTAATTCTGGGATCTTGCCTGGAGTTTCCGCAGATTCTGAAGAATGTGCACCCAGTGCATCGATAGGCTGAGTCTCAAACATCCAGGTTGTGTATTTAACATCTCCACCTACAATAATTTCTTGCTCTGCAATGCTTTTAACTTTGTCTGGGTCTGAAGAGTCATCTTTAATTGAATCTAGAGGTTGGTTCTCAAAGATCCATCTCATAGACTGGACTTCACCTTTTAGGATTTCATCCCATTCTAAATATTCTTTTTCTGAGCTTGTAAACTTTTGAGGGATAATAGTGTTTTCAAAAACGTATCTAGCCTGCTGTACATCTCCTGACGTTATATTCCTTGCTTCAGATTCACTAGATAAAATATCAGAAATCTCATTTAAATAATCTTTTTCTAAGCTTTTCCTTAATTCTGGGTGAATATGTTTATATAAACGTTTCAATTCATATACATTTCTTTGCTTTGAGTACAAATCTTTGGGGATAGTGGACTTCGTTGGAGAGGTGGATTGTTCAGGGGACTGGGAAATCTCTGTCCTTTCCAATGGAGCTGATGTGGCAGTAGTGGGGACATTTTCTGTGTTTCCATATGTAGGGGTCCTGGTGTAAGGCGTCGCAGAGGCAGCAGGTCCGTGCTGCCTTTTCCTTGCTGTAGAAGTTTCATGTAGTCTGCTTGCTGAAGTCGTAGTGGTGGAGGAACAACTAACTGCTGATGGCCATGTAGCTTCCTGGTACCCATTTGCAATCTTCAGGGAACAAAAATGTTGGTTTTTTTTTTTTAAGAATATGTATAATATATGAAGCAATTCCTATGATCAGAAACCTTGCCTTTATTCTTCATAAAAGCCTAGCTCTGCAAGGATTTGAGCAACAGGATTGTAGGACCTGGAAAGGAACAGTCTGGCAGCAGTTGCTCAGAACTACATAAAAGCAGCCCTTAGAACTAAGGCACGTGCTATTGCACCCTAGAAGCTGTGTGACAAGAAACGTGTACTTCATGTGCAAAATGAAAAATGTCAATTTAGCAGTTTGGGGGATTTTGCTGTAACTAATGCAGACTTTGCATTTTAAGCATATAAAATTATGCTGTGATTAATACACATTTTCATTTCTTACATAACAGATGCTTTCTGAGAATTATGGTGACAAATGATACAGATTTACAGATGTAAAATAGGGAAAGAGGAGACTACATTCAGCAGAGGAAAACAGGAAAACTGAAAGTTTTATAAGTTCTGCTTTTAATTGTGTTTGTCCCAAAGTGTATAAATACTTCCCAAATGACCTAATATGTTTTACATTACTTTATGCACTTGATTTCTAAGCTCTCTATATTCCCACCACTTACATAGCTTACATTTTTTATACAATTAAATAATCAAAATAGAAATTCAGATTACATGGCAGACCAATATCTTAACTTCTTGTTTATATAAAGAATGATTCTTAATAAAAGCACAGACCTTTGCTTGCTTGGCAGGTATTGCAGTCTCCTTATCAGAATGAACAACCTTTTCCCGAGCTGTCCTTTCAAACTGCTGCTTTAAAACCTGTGTTGAAATCTTTGGGAACTCTTCATTCATAGCTGTATTGACTACTGCAATAGAAAGAATAATACTTTTTTTCCCTCCATCCTGCATTTTATGAAATTGACTTCAATGATGACTTAGAAAAATTATCACGCTGCAGATTAGACTCAAGCCTTGCAGAGCTCTCGACTTGGTCGCGAGTAGAAAACCGTAGAGGGAACCACAGAATAACTGTTATCGCTTACATGACATGTTATCACCTCCTGTTTGGCAGTGCCAGAATTGTGTGAATGGCGGCACAAAACATTGACTGAGGCCTGTGGATTAATGTGAGGCAGGAATTCTGCTATTATCAGGACTAATTTAAAGAAGCCCTGTCTGAACACGGTGCTCATATTTTGCAAAGCCATTCATTTCAATCATAAATATACAAGACCCATCTCTGTATACCTACTTCTAAATATGTTTCTTAAATCCCATTGAATTTAATGGATATGTTTTGCTGAGCAAGAATTAACTGATGAATTCAGAGTTATGTATGCTTGTATGCAAAGGCAGGTGCATTTGCATGAGTAAGAATATTTGCCGTTGTTCATTTGTGATCAGATTCTCATACTACTACTTACCTGTTTCATCATTGTGCTGAAAGACTGTAGAAACCTCTCTTCTCTCATGAGTAACTTGCTCACGATGAGAAACCTGTTTAAAAAACCATCATTTTACTACAGGGCAGTGTACAGTAAGATATATGAGTTGTCCATCTTTCTCGTACCCCAACAAGGAGCTTAATAAGTGTTGTTTTAATGTGGTAATTAAATTGGATTCCCATTCAGATTTTCTTTTGATGTAATATTTGAAAACTCTTTTTAAAAGTATTATATATTACAAATAAGGGAGACTATTAGCAGAACATTAATATTTTGCTATACTGTGTGGTAACGGAGGAAGAAGGAAAGTGGATAGGTATCAGTGTCTTAGGCAAATTGTCTAATGTCAGAATTAGTTGACTCAGTTACCTCTTTGGTTTGAAGTGTTTCCATGTGACTTGCTTTGGAGGTGATTTCATTGCCTTCGGTTTCCCTGCTGCTACTTGATACGGTGTGTTGACTGCTACTTGACATCTCCTGAAGATAAATAAAAATAATTGCACATTTACAGCTAATAGAAAATTGGATTTTTTTTTATACCTGTGAAGGTCTATCACAAATAAGTTACAATATAAATGCTTCAATCTAGATTAGTCCCTTTTCAACTGAATGCAATTATTGATATTTGTATCTGTAGGATTTGCAACAGGCTTTTTTTTATATCAGAGAAGCTGCAGAGTCATTTCTGTTACTGCAGTGCAGTGAGAATTTGATCAGCAGACACTGAAAGCTCGATGGATAAGTACAATATATAATTAGGGTGGAAAGGTGAAGGAGAGAATGAGAAGGTAGTTCTGGCTTTAAATGCTGTGACATCAGCTCATTCCTATCAGCAAATATGAGGTGCATACAGCTTCATAGAGGTTAATATAATTTCTCTTTATTAGAGATGGTGACTTTTTGCATATGAGATGTACATATTCAGATGCAAAAATACATACTGATTTGTGTTTATGGAAACTGACTCACAGGCTAACCAGAAAACTGTATAAAATACATGGGCTGCCATTGTGTTGGAAGTCCAACAATAGCATATCTCGAGCTTATAGCTGAGAATTTAAAGCATTGTTCTAGCTGTCTGCATGAGCTAATTTTTGAGATTTTCTGCTTAGTTAGACTCCAGATTCTGCCAGCGATTTGTTTTCTGATTTAGAGCATGTTACTGAACCTGTGTTTCATCCCATTACTAGTTTCCATGGAGTTCTTTGATATTCAATGATTAGAAGAAATATATCCTGAGGATTGATATTAATAGATCAATTATCTCTATTCCTCTCTTGTGCACTAACATGCACAGAGACATCTAACAAATCATTTCACTCATGTCAAATTAAATGTTTCCTTTGTGAAAAGGTTTACCTATTAGTTTCTATTGATCATCCTTTTAAATGAAAGGAGCTCCTTGTCCCTCCAGCAAAAGCTTCTCTGGCGGTCAGTAAATGTTCATGGAGGCGGTGCAGGACTGCTGGGGCTGCTGAGGCAGCCAGAGCAAGAGAGCCTGAAGTTTCCTGCAGCTCAAAACTTGGCACCTCCTTGGATTCCAGCAAGGCGTGGGACAAGAAATGAGTTCTTTGCCTTAGGCAGCTAGTAATGAAGTTATTATGGTTGTTGCTGCAGCTTCTCACTAACGGGTGTTGTTTGTGACTCTGCTAACATTTTTGTTGAATCCATATAGTGGAACATCTAGTGGCTGACCTGTAATTTCTGCCATATAGTGGGCAGCAAGGGCTCTGTGATGGAAAATCAGTATCGTTTTTGCAGGGTTTGAGCTTTGTTCCAAGTGCAATAAAACTGTCTGATTCAACTATAAAATTAAAAGTATTAAAGTCATACTAACAAAGGGTAGACTAAATTTACTAGTTACTGGCCCGCTGAATGATTTTCGAGCCTCAAGTTTATCCTGTTGGCAGGTTTGAACTGTCAAAGTGCAGGTGGGGCCTGAGGAGTGCCAGGTAGAGCATCATTCACACTTGCATGTTCTGTGTGTCCAACAGATGTCAGCATGTGAGAGCACATGGGAGGGAACTCAGGAGGGAACACGATACTAAGCTGAAAAGGAGGAGTTTAAAAAAGTCAGGTGCAATTTGTTCTCTGATTAAGGAATATATGTTAGTGTATGCTTTTCATTTGCTGCCTATATGCTTTTCCATATTATGTTTTTTTCATTTAATATGCTTTTCTACTCTAATGTGAATGTTCTATTGTGTATTGATGTGTACATCAAGCTCTCATTACTGGAAGAGCTTATTTGTAAGACAGTATACTGATTTTTGTTACTATGTGTCCTTTGAATGGTATGAGATATTAAAAAGGAATATAATTAGGCTTAATGTAATCAGAAGCCATATCTAATCTGAACATCACTGCTCTTTTATTGCTGTAACTTCCATACTGCTTATGAAAAGTTGACATATTGCAAAAGGTTGTAACAGTTTAATGTAACAACCATAGCTGTCTAAAGCACAGCTTAAACACTAGGCAATAAAATAACATGGCCCTGCTGTAGGTATGCAGGGAGGAAGAGGAAGGGAGAAGTACAAATTCTCATCTTTTGTGTGTGTGAAAAGGGATGATTGAAATTATATTTATAAAATGCTGCTAAAAAAGACTCGAGCATTTATCCACATGAAGTTGAGAGTAGAACTATCCATGGTTTCATTGCTTACTCTTCAATGGTAAACTAAAAGATATGGCAGGTAGGATTAGTTTACTCTGTTAGCATTTGTGGTATGTTTTCTACACCATATACAATTTGGAGAATATTCTCTATGATGTTTAGTGGTCTCCATAGGTTAAGGCTGTTCTGCACTGCTTCCAGGCCATCCAGTGGCTGAGGATCACATCCTAGATTTAATACTAATCAGCAGTTATGTTTTGGGGTAGTTTATCTGATTCTGTGAAAGATTCAATTCCTGCTATATCATGAATTACTAAAGGAAGGTGTTTACTAATTACAAGCTAAAATGAACTGCATTATTAAACTATATGACAATATAAATCTAAATGACTATATGAAAATATAAAACTAAATGACTATATTTCGTGGATGAAAACAATTCAACATAATACATTCTGTTAAGCTCTATGTATAAATAATATGTATTGAAAAGAATTATCCCAGAAATATGGAAATTACTAATAATATAACTAAATACTTTCTAAAACTGGAACAAATGAGCTGTGGAAATAACTTCTAATTCCTCTGTATACATCCCAACAGAATATGAGATAAAGAAATGGTGGGTTGTAAAATGGGGCACTACAGCTAGGAAATGAACAGATAAACAATTCATCTAAAATGCTGAAACTTATGTAAACATGTCAGGCTCCTGCTCAGGCACATGTCATTCTGTCCCGTGAGAACAAGTCTTCAACTGTGTAGAGAGAGCAGAAGCAGAGAGCTCAATATCATTTTGGTGATACTGAAAAGACGGTAATTAGGATTGGTTTTCCTGTAGCCTGAGAATCACTTTTCCAGTAATATTTGTATATTCTATGCCTGTCTTCAGTGAGCTTCAGAAAATGCTCTCAGTTGGATGATGTTTGGCATACTGCTAGCTCATAAATGGTTTCTTGTGGCCATTTTACTGTATTTCAGACTTAGATTGTCTTCCATTCTCCTACATCTATTTAGTATCAGCGTTATGCGGATTGTTGCTCCTCTCAAGCACGTTTATAGTACTCGATGCAGAGGGCTTTATTGTCCTGATGGGTCTCTAAATACTGGCATAAATACTGTATAAGTAGTATATACTACAACCAGGATTAATAATGAATTTGTTACAAACTAAAACAATGCTACGTACAAATAAAGATGTAAATCTGAGGATAAGTCTTTATACTGTATACTTATATAGTATTATTACATTGCAGAAGTATGTATTTAGGCATTCAGATTCCTCTCTTCATTACTGAAGAGAACTATAATTGCTGCATGAGTTTTACATGTTAGTAGCCCCTGTATCAATTTTAGTGGCTCTGTACTGCAATAATTTCCATAAAAGTCTTGCTGCAAAATGTGCCAAGATTTTTTTTTAGTAATTTCTTTTGTGTATTTTAAAAAACAAGGTTTGCTTTTTTGTTGACATTTTTTGTAGTTTGTTCTGATAACAAACAAAAATACCTTCAAAGAAAAACTTTGAGAATTTGAATGTGTATATAAGGGTATATACTTATATACATAGTATGCTGTTCTATATATGCTCTGTATATATTAAAAAAGGAAAGAGTACAGGGATCACGTCTGAAAGTCATAGGACAAAACCCTTAACATTGGAAATGTCTTTTAGTTGAGCAATAAGATATTATTAAGACATGCCATGTACATTAGAATCATCCTGTAACTGCTGTGTGAAGGTGTCCAAAACAGTGACTATGTTTTAGCACATTTTGAAACAATTGACCTAAAATATCCATATGTACAAACATGCAGTTCCCCCAGTCAGCTGTGTCAGCCTTTAATGTCACTTATAAAATTAGTAACAACTGAAGGCCCGACTGATGATTTACTTGAGATGGATCTTTGTTTCTTCAAAATCTATGCATTCTTTTTCCACACTAATGTTCTTATCTCAGTATCATCTGATTCTTATAAAAGACTCATTAGAAACTAAGTAATTCTGTAGTTCATCTCTCAGCTTGCTTAGTATTATTTTACGCTGTTTTGACTACTGTATGGAAGGTTTTCACTAAAAGGTTAGATTTTCACCATTCACCGAAAATGTCATGTTATTATTCAGTTTTATCCTCCGTAATCACTGAAAAACGATCTACTAGAAATATTTTAAAATGTATCTAGAATGACCCTCAAAGATTAGGAGATTTAGCTATAGCTGTGCCATCACCAACACGGCATGGAACTGTTGAGTGCGAATCAGCTGCGTTCAGTGTATTTCACTCATCCTTCCTATGTAGGAGGTTAAGATCATTTGCTGGAAAGTGCTTGGGTCTGACACTAGATAATGAGATTGTGTCCGAGCAGCTGTTGTACCATTTCAAACAGTTCTACCTGTGATTTTACAACTTCCATGGCAAGACAAAAGGAATTATTTTCATGTGGAGAATGGTTGGGGGCAGCTCTTTTCTGATTCAGGGAATTTTACTTTCAGTCACTGATTTAATGCTTGCATTGTCCATCTATATATTTTTGTCAATGAAAAGCAGTGACTTTTGCATTTGTGAGGAATTTTGAGTGATGTTTATGGAAACTTGGTAATTATACTGCTTTCTGAACCCCTCAGCCTGTGGATCACTAAGCTGAATGTTGAGCATCTTCTGTGTGTGAACGCAGTTTGTGCTCCAGACGGTAGATAGCAAAGCATTGTAGACGGGCACTTTCAGAATCCTTAGTAGTGAAGAAATCACAACTTCTTTGTGTCCTAGTGGCTGAGTGTAATAGAGGCTTACAAATCCTGCAGTCAAAGACTAGATCTTTGCACAAACTCTGGCTGTTTGTGAGCACATTGCAATTCCTTGTGAGCATTCATTGCTGATCACCGTTCTGTGAGAGCGTTTAGCATGGCCTACCATTATTGTAATATTTTACAAGACATGGATTTCATTTACAAAAGAGAGGCATGAGTAATGACAGTGGTGTGATTAAAAAAAATAAAAATAAATATTTTCATAGCTGACAAAATCATGTTGAATAAAAAACACTTTCTGTGTCAAAACAGTGTTTGAATAAAATGTTCAGTTCAGCTATTTAAATTATTTTTAATGTATTGCTTTCCCATTTAAGCTTTGGTTAATATTTTGAATATATCTAGATCTGAACTTCTTTGTCCAAACCACATGACTTCTGTGTTTTGACCAAGGAGTTATTCAGTGACCTTGACTTCTGACTACTTAAGTATATAATCCCATTTTCCGTGAGAGTGCAGTTACTTAGCTATAAATGGGATTTTACAGCCTTGCAGTAAGTTATTTAACCTGAATTTAAAGACTATTTCATATAGTCTAAGTGATTTTATTTCCTGTGAATGTGACTATTTCTGCTGATGCCTTGAATGAGAATCCTCAGTTAGATGTGGAGGATAAATACATTGGTAAATGTGCTTTGAATTTGTCTTTGAAAAAATGGAGCCATCATAGTTTTAGAGAACTAGACTTCAAAAATTTTGCATCAACAAAATCAAATTGTTTGATTCTGAGTGAGAGAATCACATAATTCTCTCACGACTATGGGAGAGAGGTCATGTAATTTTGCACATATTTCTGCATTCCTTTGACCACATAAATGAGAACATGGTTAATCATGTCAGAAAAGTAAGAGCAATTTTTTTATTTTTTTAAGTGAAAATCTAGCTATGGGGGAAAGGAATAAATGAAACTATTTCAATGACAATAAATGAAATTCTGTTTTTCTTTTCTCATTCAGACTTCAGTTTTTCTGAACTTTTAGAGATACTTGTAGTGAAGTTGCTGAGTAACAGACTCAAATTTGTCTTATTGATGTTAATGTGAGTTACAAATATCAATCTCCATATTACAGTGGAGTGAAAAGTCTCCGCTCTCAGAAGAACATAGGAAGTTCAGACAGAAGAGTCATTCTGTTTGAAATTTTTATGTAGCAAAACATGCTTTTTTTTCTTGTTATGAATATTTACTATAGTTGTTAGACTGCGTAAGTCAAAGAACATAAAGCTAGATATTGAGTATATTATACTATAAATACTATAACATTGTAAGGCATGGATCCTATGGGCTAGAATGGATCCATGGATTAGAATAATTTGAGATGTTATGCTTTTTACTCTAGTATTAATTTTATATGTTTTCATTTTGAATACATGTGTATACATGTATTTATATGCACTCACAGAGTTTAGACTTTGGTGTTCTAAAAGATACTAAACAGCACAGCAGGAGTATAGACATGGAAAGAGACTTTTTCTCTGTCTTTCCAGACTGAGTAAGCAGGCACAAGTGAAAATCTCATGAGAATAAATGTCATCATGAGATATTTCAGCCCAGTTTTTGAGACTCCAATGATTTAGATTGTTTTGATAATCCTGACTTTTCACATAGCAAACTGTTATTTTAAAGTTCTTGACTCTGGCTGAAAATGTAATGAAATAGAAAAGAAATAAAATGGCAAAAATAGTATATCCATTAGAAGGAGCAGCATAAAAAAAACTGCACTTGAAAATGTTATGTTCTAGTATTCTAGTCTTCAGAAGACATTAAAATTGAATTTGGTTTGCACAAATGCATATGTAACTCTGCCCCCCTTGTGCATAAGTATTAAAGAAAGGTGAAATTAAATGATAAATCAGTGCAGGAATAGAAAAGACCTAAAATAAGTTGCTAGCTCGTCTTTCTAGTCTGAAGCAGGATTATGCATACTTTTTCTGAACAACAGTTGTCTAGATAAATTTTAAATGTCATTGTAGTATCTATAGCCCATTTGGGATTTTTTTGTGAGCTGGGACAATTTATTTACAATCCATCTCTTGTGTGCAATGCTGCTTCATATATTCTGAGACCTAATTATTTGTCATACTTTCTACTGAATCTATTGCCCATCATCACACATTTCTAGCTAGTTATTGTCATTTCATATTTTTGCTCTGTGACTTTGTTTCTTAAATGCTGTTTTTTATTTGCTGTGTTGAATTCTGTCTTTCAGATTGCATGCCACTGCAAGCTACCAGTTGGAAATCAAGTTCTACCTTGAAGGACACTTGCAACATCTTCCAGTTTGGTAGTATTCACAAACGGTATAAATTGTAGTTTCTGTTAATCCAAATCATTAGGGAGATACTAAGCATAAAGAAATTTATAGACCTTCAGTTTGAAAATTCTCCATTTCACAGTGCACCATGACAAGTAATAGCTATATTTACTTCCAAATGTATTTTGTCCTTGCAGAATATATGTTGGGTGCTTCTTACTACTTCAGTATTCTCTGTGTGCATCTCAACAGCGCTTGAGTAGGTTTTCAGATACTGAGTTTAGTCTTGTAAATTCCTATATCCTCTTTTATTCCCCCCTCACTTTTGAAGATGCTCACTGTATTTGTTTTTCTCCAGGCTCTCATTGGGAGATTCTAAGTTCTCAAAGATACACTATGAGACTCTCAGGTAATAGTTAAAGATTGCATTGCTTCAGCTAGTTCTTTAAATATTTTAGGATGAAATTCAGTCAATTTACGTCAAGTCAAATACATCTTTCTTACACAGAAAGATGTTCTTGCTTTCAAGTATGGTACCTGGAATGTCAGGAGAGTAATATGAAAATTTGGGCTTTAAATAACTTGGTAGTACATGATGCAAAGGCAGAAGCAGCTTTGGGTTTTACTAGTTTCATTCACCTGATATTATCACAGACAGTTTTCCTGCAATCTTTTATCTTTTTCTTTTTAACCCTTCTAGTCTAATTCGATCAAGAGAGTCCAAAAAAGCTTTCTTCCCTACACAGCCCTGATTAATTCTTTGAGTGTCCTCCAGCCTGTCTACTGACTTTGGCATAGGTGTTGTGGGGGCAAAGAGAAGGAATTGTGTAATGGAAAAACGATATATATTTTTTTTGTGTGTGTGTTTTTGTGTGTGTGTATATATATATATACACACACACACAAGGATACAGGTATCTGTAAATCTGAGACCTTCATACATGAGGGTTTATTTTGCAGCTGAGTCTACATTGCATTTTTTTTAATCTCACTTCAGATTGTATCATGTGACCCTGAAACAAATCCTCAGCACATAACTGGGTTTAAGCAGCGACTAGTCAATATGGCAGTGTAGTTTGTGCTGAATTAATCAGCTGTCAGCATAACAAGGCTGATTTTATGAGGTGGGTGTTCTCTAGATCTTATAGAGACTGATGAAGTGATGAAGCCAGGCCCGACTTTCTGTCCTCTCAGTCAAAATGGAAGAGCTTACATTACAAATGCAGGAGAGTCCAGCAACCGTTAAAATTTATCTATGACTGAAAGGATAGACAGTTTTCAAACACGTGATAGCAGACCTGAAGAGACTCTCACCTCAGTGATCTCTCTGTGCAACCTGAAACATTTTGTTGCAGTTGATTTAAGGTACTTCTAAGCAGAAAAAATCATATGATGGGACATAACTGTAATAGAATGTAATCCTTGCTAGTAGAAGTAAGCAGTTTCAGAATATATAGAATATATGTCACTATTAATTCCTCTGGTGAAACATTAGATTGGTTATTTTTTTTATTTCAAAGATTTGTTATGCAAATATGATCTTTGCATTATTAGCTAATTGGTCTGGAAACAATCATTTGGACATACTAGATAGGAAATTTAATTAAAATTATTTGTAACTGTTTTTAAATATTTCCACAACTGTAACAGAATGTTCTTGTGTTCAGCTTTAAACTGCTCAAATCAGTTAAGGCCCCTGTTAACCAGGACAGTGTCAGTCAGGATACCTCTGCTAATGGGGTCAGTCTAGCGCTCCAGTGCATAATAATACAGTATCCTCACCTGAAGTCAGTTATGTGAAATTAATGTAACCTGTGGATGGATTTAGTGTATTTTGTCATATTACTGATGTGACATGGAGTTGGGTCCCGTTTCCAGGACTGTTTGCATGACTCGGGACTGCAGGAGCACCTCTTTTCAGTGAGAAAATGCTTAGTTCTGCCATTCTGTTTAGAGATGAGGAAAACTCTTGTAGGAGGGAATCACCAATGGACTTATTACTAGTACAGAAATGACTGTCAAGCCTCATGAGAGATGAGAGAATGTGTTTAGCAGAAGGAGAATATGTGGCCTTATGTGAAAGAAAATGACTGGTGAAAGTATTAGTTAAAGTGTACAGATGTACTTTTGTAAGCCTTATTTGCAAGACCAGTTTCTAATAGAAATGTAAGAGATACTGCCACTTAGACTTTATTTGTTTTTCAAAATTGATCTGCCTTTGGATACAAAGGATACACCATTAAAGGAAGACACCAGTTTCTCCTCAGTGCTTGTTGAGTGCATGGACTGTGGATATTGATATAATATTAATGTATAACTTAGGAAATTTATCTATTAGATATGGTATTTGACACAAAAACAAAGGGGTTAGAGCGGCATTAGTGTTAATGTTAGTGTGTCCTGTTCTACACAGTTTGAAAGCTATATTACTTTAAAACTCTTAGGTAAGTGCAGGGTGGTAAAGCAATTTACTGTGCATTATTGTTTTTTGAAATTTTATTATACCAGACTTCATGTAGTCCAAAGTCATTATCTCCTACAGCAATTTTTTCCTGATGTATGCTAATGAAGTAATAAAATCCAAAGACCCTTTATCTAAAATGACACTAGGAAGCTGTTCTGCTTATTTTTATGTAGCATCTGGGTTCTTTGATACAATTTTTGATTTGCTTAGAGGAGTTGATTAAATTTAATTCAATGGAAGCAGCAAACTCCATTCCAAACAAGATGGTTTAACATCACTTCCAATGCAATTTATGCAAACTATTACCGTAATAGCTGATAATGACTTACAATCTTACAGACAAGGTAACCAAGCACCAAATACTCTTAAAATGCTAGCTTGCTTGACTTACGTATTTCCTATGAGTCTAGAATTGTCTTTATTGAGAGTTCATCTACATGAGAAGTATATGATTACCAAATGATTACTATGTCATGTAGTATATCTTGAAGAGAAAATTCCAGGAGTATGAGCATTATGGAAACAATGTCTTTGCTAGAATGAAAACTGTTCAGTAAAACAATTGCATTTTTCCCTTCAAGCTGTCTAGCAGACCATACGTCATTTGATAGTATTAAAAATCTTGTTGTTACCTGTACAGACTTGTGCTGGTACTGAGCAAAGGTGTTTTGTGATGAGGTCATCTGGCCTTTCTCAAATTGTTTCTTTACTCTTGCAAGGCCACCAGGCACCGTACTTGGCTCTGTTTCCTCTGAAGCCTAGTGTAATAAAATATGGCCAGTTGTTTTTCATTTGCAGTAAGAATATACTTTTCTGAGTTTCTAAAAAAAATATTTAATAGCAACACAATGGAATGCTTATTAATTGAAATTAAAATGAATTAAAATGAACAGGCTGAAAGTCTAAAGGTATTGTATAAAGAAAACATTGAATAGAGGGGGATACAAGTTTATTAATATATTTGCTAGATAGATACAGCAAGGCAGGTTTCAAATTTAATCCACATGGAGATCAGTCTGACAGGTTGGATGAATAAAGAATGCAAGATAGATCATTATGTAAAACCAATACAGAATGAGGAGGGTAAATATTGATATCTTACGTTAGCAGAGGAACTGCTGCTCTCTACCTTGGACACAGCTGCCTGATACATGGCCATCCTTTCTTTCAGTGAGACAGTATCCTGGAAGTCCAGCGGGGAGTTACTGCTCCCGGGAGTGTTCTCTTCTGGTCGTCTCACAGTTTTGGGACAACTCGCTGTAACTACAATCAGACATAATATTGCCTCAGTAGGAAATAGGTGCCTTCCTTCTCGAATCTTTACAGAAAAGCTGTAGTAGAAATAGTAGTATGAACATTTTTTTTTACCACTTTACCTCATTTTTCAATTTTAAATACTTTAAAGTACAGAAAAATTAAAAAGTTTTTGAATCTGGTACTCATTAGGGGAATAACAAAAAGTTTTTTTAAAGAAAAAATAACACAAATAATACTTTTTAATGTTACATGTGCATTATTTTTATACTGTAAAAATGATTTTAAGCACAATGAATAGCATTGTAATTAGATATAGTGTTCTAATTAGATTTAAACAATGTAGTATTTGTTTAATGGAGACTTACTGCAGAATTGGCTGTACATTTCCATTGTTTATTGATATTGCAACAGAATGGATTCTATTTTCCAATACTAAAACCATATTGCATTTATTTAATTGAATTTAATTAGCTAGCTTATCAACTACAATTTTAAATTTACCCAACATAGGTGAAACCCTAGGTAAATATATAGACATCAAGGAAAATCAAAACAGAAGTTTTCATTTGCGATGTATTGTTACTGTGCTATAAAACTGATCGTAAAATAGAAGGTAGCTGTTCTTGTGACTCGCATTTTTATCCCGACATACAACTCTAGATTAGATTCATTTCCCATTGAATATTTGCACTTAGTCAAATCATCTTCCGAGAGATTTATTTTATGGATGGTTTCTATTTGATTAACGTGATTAATATAGTAGATTTGGTAGAAGACAGCCACTAGCTTTGAGCTTTAAGTAAAACCATGTAGAATTATGTACATGTAATTGATTTAATTATAGGTTCAGCCTTAAATTACACCCCTACACTTACAGGGAGAAAAGATGGATTTAATGTCTATTGAGAAAACTTAAAAAATAGTATAGCTGATAACAATACACAGCAGGAAATATTTCCCCATCCATATAAAACCTCATCAAACTTGCCAGCAGAGGCTGCCTCTTCACTCCTGTGAGGCTGTATGTGACCTATCAGATCATTAAATTTTCAATAACTTTTTAAAATATATTTTTATGGGATTACAGAAACAGACTTTAACTGAACTAAATTGTCTTTTAAAAAATATTTCTCTGAACATCTCAAAGCTGGAGAAGTTACTGGCTTGAAAAAAGGAAAGAGGAGGCAGGAAGTTACCAGCTAGGCATTTTTGCCATTTTTTTCTTTGATTTATTTCCTGGAGAAAGCTAACCACAGTAGGAGAAAGCTTGATCCCAGTAAAGCATAAAATATGGAAATAAAATGGGCACAGAAGACCTTAGGATATGTTTTCCATAAGCAGTTCTAAATGACTTGAACTGCAATAACCCTATATTAAGCTTTTACAATGCCCACAGCTGAAGAGCTGCAAGGAGGGAGCTGAGCATAACTAGTCATCATCCCAAATAGGTGTTAGATAACATTAATACACTACATGGCAAGAAACTGCATGTCTGGAGTGTGACTCAAGAAGATGCTAAAAATTACCTAAACACTTCTTGCTCTTGTCATGATGAGTTTGACCAAAATACTGCTGCAACTGACACGTATAAGAGTAATGAGTTAGAAAAAAGAGCTGACGACAGCTGAATGTAGGAGCATCACAAAGGTGAAAAGCCTTTCTGAGTGAGAGTACTTTTCTCTCTTAAAAATAATCTATCCTACCTATCTTTCTTAAATGTAACATTTATGGTTTTCTGTTTATTTTGGTATTTATTTACTTATTTTTATTCCTATATAATAGGAATAGGTTCTGGAATAATAATGTAATCCAGTGGACTCTAAGGAAAGATTCAGTACTGATTGATGAACTCAGAGATGAGACAGGCTGAAATGCTGTCCCATTGACTGATGGGCAATCCAGGCCGGTAAGTAACCAAAATCTAAATCCATTTTCAGAAGGAGAAGGAGGGTCAAGTGAATATGAGTGTTTTTTGGCTAACCAGTGAAAGGCTGCTCATAATTTTGTATATTCTGACACTGCTCACACCCTGTCTGCTTGTTGCAGGTGTGCTGTGTCACTTTGTTATAGCACAGGTTTGTTCTTTTCTTCCTCTTTTCACTTTTTGAAGTATTGAAACTACAAGTATGATATTCTTAGTATAAAGAATTTTCATTGAGAACTAGAAGTAGTCTTATTCTTACATTTGCTATAGTTCATTACTAGAATACTAGAGTGCTTTGGTACTAGAATATTCTTACATTCATTGTAGTTTACTGGAGTACTAGAACATTCTTATCTTAATTAAAAATATTTTTTTAAAAAATCATAATGTAAATTAAATATCTATCTGGATTACTTACCCATTACATATTTTGTAAATGTATCACAATCTTTCATAACATTTATGTATATAGCCTTCTTGCTTATCTTCCTTAGTGAGGTGAAGTACCATTTTGCAGATGGGAACTTGTACTCAAATACTAAATGAGCCTCTACACCACTGCAAAACCTTGTGGCAAAGCAGCAAATTGTGACTACTACTAGCTGCTGCACAGCTGAAATGCTGAAATATTTTCAGTCTTTTTCTGTGAGAAAGACTGATGTGATAAGGATGGGAGAAGTGCTTAAGTGCAAAATTCATATCTTTTTTACAAGAGTTTCATGTGAAGGACTTTGAAGGAATTTGCTCCAGCACTGAATTCCCAGAAGTGCCTTGTCTGTCTCTTGGGGAAAGAAAAGGTGCATTTCTTTAAGCAGTGACAAAATACAGTTGGTGAGATGGGTCCTATATAATCAGGCCATTTAATACACCTGTAGTCAGGTCTGCCTCCTGACTGAGGCATTTCTGACTAGTCTATTGCGGTTACAGAGCAGCAATCTGCCAATTTGCCTATCAGTGCAGAAGACTCTCATTCCTATGTTTTTTTTTATTTAGCATATTTAAAAAGGTAGGAAAATAGACTTTAAGGATGTAACTTGAGTAATTATAATACCAGAACTCCGAAGTCCTGAAAGACTGGGAATAAACCTCGCATAAAAGCATAAAAATGGAAGGCAGGCATTGAACCTGTGAGCTTCCCACAGTGCAGTCAGATGCATCAGCACAAGCCCTGCAGGATACATGGGCAGGTGAGAATCACCCTGCGAAACTGCTTTAATGGAAAACAGAACAAGCACGTTTGGGGCTTTTGGACAGTTCTTTCTGCCAGATTGTTTTCTTACTGTAGAGCTGTAAAAAGCAGTGGTTGAGAATGAAAACTGATTTCCTACTTGTTAGCCCAATTGCACCTCAAAATAATGTAAACTCCTTCCTCAAAGCTTCCTGTAACATCCCTTCCAATGGTTTGATATGGGAAATCATCCAGTCTTTTTTTTCTAGGTGATGTCTCTACAGTATAGTTGAGGTTTATCCCACGCATGTTTTAATCTGTTCACAGTTAGAGCTCTACCATTTTAGCATGGCACTAGTGTGTGGTAAATTGAATCACTTCAGCTGCTTGATAGATATGGAAAACTAAGTGGCACTTTGCTGCTCAAATGGAAAGGGCGTAAAACCCCTACTGGCTTTTCTTTGCCCTGCCTGACAGCCCTCAGTGTAACAGTTGCTGTTATTTCATGAATTACATTATTTAAGGACCTCCCCATAATAAAAAATAATTTCTCTACATAACCCACAGAATTAGAGAACAGAATAAATAAATATGACAAAGCAAATCTATTTTACTCCTCATCAAATTCCATGTTCAGATGACTTCTGCCACTTTCTTGTTTAAATCTTTCTGCAAATGAAAAGTGACAGGTACCCCATAATGCAACATCATGGAAAGATCATAAAATTGAGATGGTAAGCAGATTAGGTAGACTTAAATGACAGAGTTTCATGATAGAGTTAAAATTATATGTTCCTCCTTTTTTATTTTTAGATTTCATAATTATAAAGATCAGATTTCTTTTTCTCTGAAGATGTCTATTTTTAAAAGCTGTGAAAAGCAAATAGGAGAAATGGAGGTCCTGGGACAAGACTTTTTTTTGGCAAGGTTAAACACAAGACAGAATATATATGATTTCCCCCAAATCCTACAGTAAGAGTTCTTTCTTCTTGTTCAAATAAAAGAAGTTCTCAGCATTTTACCAGTATTGTACCTATATTACTTGTCTACTTGGGAACTTAGTTGGCTTTACTAATTTGACAAGTCACTTTTGAGAATTAAAATAGTTCACTGCCCTAAGACTAGATACTTAGATTGCACAAGGAAGCTTTAATATTTTGCTGGATTGCCAATGATCAACAGAAAAGTTTTGCATCACACATTTCATAAAACTTTGATAACTTTTCAGTCCTATCTTATTTCTTCCAAATTTCTGCAAATTATGAATGAACTATTTACTACCATGACAAGATCTTCAAAAGGAACTAACTTTAGCACTCAGTTGCAAATGTATTCTCTACATAAAAAGATTAGGAAGACAAACTGGAAAAAATGCAGTGCTCCTTTTAATACCAAATGCTATACTCAGTATAGGGCAGAGTCAGACAGGTAGGCATGTACTGAGTTGTGTACCAGAAGTTCCACAGAACATTTCAATATCTAAAAGAGTAATTTGAATTCTCATAACACTTAATCAGATCCCATTATTACAACTAAATTTGAACATTTTAGTTTTAGTGCAGATATAGTGTGCATGCTCATGGGTTACTGGTAGAGTTAATTCTCTTTATATATCTGTTTATCTATATAAATTCTCTATATATCAATTTTTAAGAAGAAAAATGTAAGCTTAGGAGTGGCTGTTTACTGGGGAATTCTGCTGAAAATTTTTTATTGATTTCAGAACTAGGAAAAGCCAAATTATAATTCCATTAAATGTCAAAGTACATCACAAATATTCACAAGAAGAGAGAAAACAAGGGTGTGAGTTACACAAACTCAAATGAAGTCAAAGCATCAAAGTTCTTAAATCACCATCATATGTCATGTATAAATTACTAACCCCTGGTTTTATATATGATATCTAAGCATACTTTTTTTTCTATAGGCATGCCTATTTTTATCCCTGGAGAGCCAGGGTGATGACTTTAAAATATTTGATGAGCTAGAGCACCTGTGTGTATGTGCATGTCGTTTCTGGATGTTCTAGCATGGTTGGTTGCTCCATGTAGTACAATTGGAGGTAAAGCTCTTTAACTGACAAAGCAAGTCCTGACTCAGATGAAGAAGCTCTTCACCTTAATAATGAATAATGCAGGGAAAAAAAAAGTAACTACATAACATGATAAAGTGAGGAAAAAATGTAAACCAAATATGCTGATTTGAAAATAAAATGATTTTGGTATTTATTTTCACTCCTCATATTTTCTCAGAAATATCATTAAGCAGCGACAAAAAATACACATGTAGATTCACTTTAGGAATTTTATTCCAAAGCAGAGGAGAGGTAATATAATTTCAAAAACATTAAGCAAAATACCAAGCAACATTACTAAAATCTCACTGTTAAGCAGTATTTTCTTGTTCTATATTAGTATGTGTTTGAAACAAGTCATGCTTCATCTATTATGTCACTGAGCAGATGTGACATTACCAGAGATAAAAATGACACCATGCAAGATAAATTTTGTTTTCCAGTTGTATAGTTTTAAAAATATGATATCAAACAATGTCACTTAGATTTTGCCTCTTAAAAGGCCTGACTGTGGATTTTAACCTCTTGTATTTAAATACCAGACCATGGTTGTCTGAAACAAATACTGGCTCATGCATATCTCCTCAAAGATAAAAAAGTCTGTTAAACTGTATTTATGTATGTATATTTTGTCAAATAAACACTGTTTCTTTAAGATAATTTTGTTCTGCAGTGTTCTCAAGGTTGCTATAATTAGAGCTGATATATCCAACTGGCACTGTCTGTCCAAGAATATAAGATATTTAAGTCTTTAAGCAGGAGAGGTTCCCCTCAAAGTTAGATATATTCATGAAAGACCTCTTTTTTATATACTAATGTTTTTTGTTTTTTTTTTTAACTACATATATGTTTGGGAGCAGTAACTTCCAACCCTGAATATATTTTCTTTATGAACTTTTTAAGCAATGATAGGATTTGAATGGCAGAATTATTTTTGTAACTGTTTGTTAAAATATAAATTCAGTTACAGATTGATTAACATTTCATTTAATTAACATTGTATTGATATGTTTATACAGTTCATTTATGTTTTTTCATCTTGTTTATGATTTGCAGACTCTTTAAATTGCACAAATAAAGTTGTTAGCCACAGTTTTTCTAAGAAATCAGTTACTTTTGTACTCACCTGTCTCACACATACAAATAAAACCCGATAAAACATAGGATGCACTTACCTTTTCTACCATTCAGTGCTAATCAGCAGCATTTACAGAACTCGTATTCTCTTTAGAAGGAAAAAATATACTTTATAAATTCTCTCTTAGCAATTTTTTTTTGGCAAGACAAAGTTCCCAGTCCCCTGAAAGATTTTTAGTGGAGACCAGCTCCACTGAAGTGTGCACCTCTCCCTTCTGGAACAAGTAGATTGGGACAGCTGATTTTATTTTATCCCTGCATGTATAGGATGGAGCTTGGTCACTATTTTTAGGGTCTGAGGCTTGTATAGTCTTTGCCAGAGTCAACTTCTTGTTCTGGAAATCTATCTGTAGAGGCCATCTTAGAGTGTCCTTTTGTTTATATATACATATATATGCATGACACACACGTGTTCGGTCAGTCAAGCTTTTTCTTAATCACATTGCCTCACTTTTGATTATTATTTTCTTTTATTAAGACAGCAGCTGACAACAGAAATAAAACTGATCAAAAGAAAATGGCGACTTTTTTAAAGTTCCCCGTGTTTAGAAGTGAACTTATGAAATACAGCAATAGAGACTTTCCAAATGTTATCTGTTCACTTGTCATGAAGTAGAATTGCAGGTAAGTTGTATCTCGCTGAAGAAGGAACACGTCTACAGCACATCTAGCCTTTGTGCCTGTTCGCTGTAGGACTAGTTATCTGGCATAGGTGCACAAACCCAAAATATGCCTTTACGTATGCAAGCAATTCTAGTTTTCAGTAAAAAGCAGCAGACACATAGAAGAACATTTGGTATTTAGTGTTCAGTGTAAACATAGTTGAGTTGTTAACATTTTCACCTGATCCTATCCTGTATGAGAATATTTTTCTGTTCCTTTATGCTTACCACATGCAAGACAGTTGTATACTGCATGCAACAAGGATCAAGAAAAGAACTGCTACAGTTTAATAGAACAAATGTCTAATAGGGACAGTAAGAATCAATGAAAGCTAAAAGGAAAGAGCAAAAGATTTCTAGAGAGTCAGAAAATCGTTCTCTTTCAAGTAAACACTGGTATACAAAATCTGTACAGAGAATTACTTGAAAGATTACTTCTGAAACTGAAGGAAAGTCCCCTATACTCCAGCCATGTCAGTTTGTTCGTTTTTAAAAACATATGGAATAATATAATGCTGACCACTACTAGCAAGATGTTTATTTGTCATTGTTTTAATTTTCAGAGACAGTTTATGATTCAAAAGGCTTTTTTGGTATTGTTCTCATGCAACAAGGGATTCATGGAATCTAGCTAATTAAAAACCTGTGACTAGTTCCATTAGGCACGATGAGAATACTCATGTTTAAAGCTAGATGTGTGATTAAGTTCTGTGCTGAATTGGGGCCAACACATTTAATGGACTGTTTAAAAAAAAAAAAAGATACATACGATTAGTCCCCTAGGGAGAAAAGGTAATAAAGACTACTCTCTTGTTAACTTTAAAATGGGAAAAACCCTTTTTACATTTGAACTAGTTGTTTTACAATGTGAATCTCTCCATGATGTTACGGCAGACTAAACGCTCTAAGCTGTTAATCATTCTTTTCTTCTTTCATAAGACAACTGAAAGTATGGTAATTTCTGATCTCTCCTTTCAGGGATAAATGTGTGCTTGTGATGAAATGTTTCAGAAGAGGAGCCTTATGCTTACCGGGGTGTGACATGCCAAGAAAAGACGGTAGAATCTGTGAGTCTTCTTGTGTCATAATGGGGCTCAAATAAGAGTACATTTCAGAGAATGTAATTTTTATTAATGATAGCTGGTGTCAGTTACGTAGAGTATGAAAAATCACAAATAATAGGGCTAGAGAATTACAGTTTTCTGCTGTTTTTCTAATAGTCTAACTAAAGCAGCTACCCCTTATGGGCTTCCTTCTGATTCTTAAACTATTGTGTTCAGTATTTTTTATTGCAGATGTAGAAGTTGTTCATACTCAGCAATAGAGCTTGGTATGTTATTTTAGAACTCTTACAGCTAAAAATGTTTTGGGATTATTGCAGCATCTAAAAGGTACCATTGCATTTTAGTGGTTTTAGGATTTTGTCTTGTTTGAAAGTTAAAGCATTTAATATATCATCTCTTGCAATAGAAAGTTTAAAACTCATAGTGATGGAAGAATTAATCTGTGACTCATTGTTAATCTCATGCTTTTCATGTACTGAATATTTATTCAAGTGCATAGGTGTACATTGCACTGCCTAACTTCAGCCATTGACTGAAGACTGAAGTTTTCACCAATGCTTTCAAGCATTCAAATGAATCTACAGGGAATTTACTTCTCATATAACTGTCTGAATATAAAATAGGTTATTATGGTTCTCACAGGAACTTAGCAAAGTATTATCCTCTATGGATCTGTCACATTTTTATGAAAAGCCTTATATGTAAGAGCCATGAATTGTTGACGATGCATTTTTATACAGTTCATATTCTTTGTTATTCTCAGTGGACCAAAAAAATGCTTCTGAAATGTACTTTGCCCATTTTAGAATCAGAGACAAGAAGGTATGGAATAGAACACTCACTTCTCTTGTTAAGGACAAAGAGACTTCAAACTAGGTGATTTTAGAATAAGGAGGAGGAAACAAAACCCTATGGTCCTTATGGCCATGTTTTTAAAAAACAGTGGTCCTTATTGACCACTGATTGAAAATGGGAGAGGACAAAAAGAAAGCCACAAAAAATACTTCAGTCTGGAGAAAGACACTAAAATGACAGCTTACTGTATCTAGTTTATGGAAAAGAAGGGTAGATGGATAAAGAGCAACCACTGCCATTGAAACTCTGCTTAATTTTAGAGAAGTATTCAGATTAAATATGCTTATCTGAACTTAGTTAAAATTTTACAAAGCATAAAAATAAATAAAAATAGTCTTAAATAAAATTAAAACTACCATCTTTCCAAAGAAACTTAACTGTTACTGCAATGTTTGCAGATGTTATTGCTTTGCAGGTAAGTGCTACTTTTCATGTATATACATAACATGCCATATAAGTTACTCTTAGTAAATTTTAGCATACACAAAATGACAAAAATTAGTAAATGTATTTATTTTTATATTAGAGAAGCTCTACTCATCTGCTTATCTTTCTGGTATTGTTAGACTAAAGTTAGATAAAGATGTGTAGAAAAGAAAGAAAAATATAAATGACTGGAAAGGTATGATAGTCTAAAGCTTGTTTTTAAAGGAAGTCCTGAAAAAGTTGGCTGAAGCACTTGGTGGGCAATGACAGGCAAACAAAAGAAGCACTAATGATAAATCTGTCAGTTTTGGGAAGATAAAATTGCAGAAAAGAAAATTACCTACCTTGTGCAAATAAATGTCCAAAAAGATTAATTCAGAACTACTTCTGGGTTTACTTATAACTAGGCCAGTAAATTGCTCCAGTGCAGTGGCATACTATTTCTTTAGATATTTCAGATTAAATATGATTCTGCTCTAGATTACTAACCAAGTGTTCCAGATATTCTCCCAGATTCTTTCTTATTTGTCACTACATAAATGAAGAATAACTCCAGTGAATTGATGGAGTTGCAAGATGGGCAGATTATGGAGGGCTCATAAATCGCAAAGGCCTGTATGTCTTTACATTCATCAGCCTGTGCTAATTCACAGGAATATCACACTAGACAAATCTATCACATAAAAAATAACATTTATATTAAAGAGAGAAACTGAGTTTATCATATCTTCTATTCCAGTACATCATACAATTTTGCATGTAATTTTTATTTTACTTGCGAGTTTGTTATTCCGCTTTATTATCCCTTTGCAAAAGCAATCCCCTTCAACTCAGAATTAAGCCCACTGGTTAACAATTAAACAAGTTGTTAACGTATTTCAAATAATTACTAGTTATCAGTAGCATTTAGGTTGTCTGAATCAGTGTTTAGTGCAAGTTGCTTGAAATGCAAATAACTCTATAAAGCCCTGCAGTCCTAGAGACCAACAGAGATTAACTGCAAATGACTTTAATGAAGATCTTCTTTTACAAACTCTACTGGGACAGATTTTTAAACAGGGCTTTGGACAAAATAGGCATGCAATAGTGTGCTCGATCAAATGAGCAAAATGGTTACTGTAAGCACAGCACAAGATGAAGAGCTTAGGTTAGTATGGGCTTTGTAAAGCTTCAGCAACACTGTGCAATTTAAATAAAGCAGCTGCCAATCACATACTTCAGTCATATTGTCATGTTCAGTATTTGCCTGCAGTTTGCAGGTACTGGATATGTATGCACTGCATCATGTCTGCTGCTGTCATGCTGACTAGTTGATACAATTTCAGCTTGACAGACTTATTCACAAATGTCGTCGCTACTGCATTAGAGAAAAGAGAAATCAAATTAACTTGCATTTCAAATTTCCTCAGAGAAAAAAACAACTGTTTACAGTAACTTGCTCTACTCAATTATTTTCTAATAAAACAGCAATGCAACATGCATTCTCAATATTTTCCTTTTGTGCTTAAGCCTATCAGGTTTTTCCAGAGTAGGCACTCTGAGATGTCTTGCTGCAGACTATGCAGATGACAATTTAACCTGATATGTAGCCTAAAAGCTGCAGTACTTCCCAAGAAAAATGCTATTTATTTTAACTCCAAATATGCTTTATGCTACATCATCTGGTTAAATAGATAAATAAATAAAAGCTGATGATAATAGCACCTTTTGTCAATGGAAACGTATTACTAGTTCTAACTAGAAATTATTTGCAATTTAGGAATGTTTTTGCCCTAGGAGTTCCTTAGTTGTGTCAGTCATATTATGCCAAGGAGGAGAAACTCTTTAAACCTGTATTGCAAAAGCTGTGAGGCCTATGTACCCTAAGACTTGTGTAGAAATTTGCTTCTCAGTTGCTAAGAAGGCCGTTTTTGCTCTGGCCTCTTTATTCCTGTATCATGAAATACACCTCAATCCAAAACATGAGAACTGCTTTAAAATATTCTTCTTACTTCATAATCTCATCTGCTGCCTTTAGTGACAAAACGCTTTTCAATTTTGTCAGACCTACCGGCTTATTTTTTTTTGCGTAGATGTCAACCAAAACTTACATATACAGATTTCCTGCTAGCTGTATGTGTGTGAAAAAACAATTACTGTATTAAAAAAAAAATCCACCAAAACAGGTAGTAACATCCAAAGTAAGACACAATCCTAGTATTAATAGAGCTGAGGTGGAAAGTCTTATGTTTGAAGAAAAAGCTAGTCCTTTTTTGTAAGCTATTGGAAATAAATAGATGTAGCACTTTTAGATCTCATATGTACAGAGTTATATTTTCCAACTAGATCTATGTTTACAGTTGTGATATTAAGTGGTAAGTGATTCAGTACTGATAAACAGAGAAACTGTCACTCCTCCTTTAAAAGATCGTGGCAGAGATATTTGACTGTCACTGTAATTTATATATAAAGCAGGTAATGACAGTGTTAGCTATGAAGTGCACTGAAATTTACTCTTCCCTTTCATCTGTTAGATTTCAGAATTGCTATGCATGCATTTGGAACATTTTCTGATCAAAAAGAGAGTAGAGGCAGTAATAAGTTGATACTATGGATGGATTATTAATTTCCTTGGGAGAGAATAAACAAATCTTTATGCTATTACACAGGGCTATGTACTGTTTTACATACCAAGAGTGAGTCAAACTGTAACTCTCCTAGAAGTCAATGAGAGATCTGCTATGAGCAGCACTTGGCCCAGGATTTTGTCTCTTGATTTTAGAATTAATTTTTTTCTATTGTAATTTCTGGATTTGTAGATGTTCCTGCATGTAGTATAGCAGCGACAGGACCAAAGAAACATAAAGGTCTGCAGTTTGAACTCTGGTTTAAAGACTTTTTTTTTCAATATGCACCTTTTTCATAGTTACAGATGGCAGTAAAACCAAGAAATCAAACAATTTCTTGTGATTCATTAAAAATTAAAATATTTTGTTTCCATTTTGACAGCACATAATTGTTTTTAAGAGGTGAACTCTAAATTCTTGAAATGTCACTAAACAATGCAGTTATCCAATTGTGATTAGATATAGGATTTAAATATCCAATTCATTCCAAAAGAATAGAGAAATAGTATTCTTTCAGGTTGTCTTTCATCTGTAATATTATCTCGTGATATAATTTTACTTAAAATCTGCATTACAGTGTAACTGAAATCAAATGAGATAACCAACTGATAATCATAAAATGCATTGGAGCCTTATTTGGTATTGCAAGATGTAGATTTATGATGTGCCTTGTGATAATTGTAATGAGTAGCTCTTTCATGCATATTTCTCAGAATAGTAAACCTCTCTCAGCCTGAAATTCCAAGCAGGCTCCAAATGTGGTTTGGGAATCTGCTCTGACTCAGTGACTATAACAGTACGTTGATGTGTGTCTGGGACTAGGTTCAAACAAGTATCATATTTTCTTTCCTCATGTTGCTTCATTTCACCAAGAAAAAATTTTTATTCAAGTCATATAATATATATAGCATATGTCTTAAGGAAATTTAACTGAAATTGATCTTATTGCTGGCAATTTCATTGAGGTAGAAGAAACAGATCCAGCCTGGTTAGTAAGGGTCATTTTATTCTTTGCTCTCTGTCTGCAGTATTAATGACATAATGTTCTTTTTTGACTGTTCTTCCATTCCTGAGCCAATTGTGATAGTTTGTTTAAAGGCAACATTTAACTACAATGTTAACAGTCTCCAGTAATGAGTTTAAGCACTCAAAAGCAAACACATGGATAGATTGCTAATTCTACTGTATGTATGAGCGTGGATTATATTTCTATTTTACTGAATAAGAAGCTGAAGGAGAAGGAGATTGAGAGATTTAAGATTATATAGCAAATCACTGAAATTTCGACAAATAGGAAGAAACTGTTAAAAATATAATAGAGCGCTTCTTAGTCAAAACAGAAGAGCCACATTTATGAAACTATTTTTTCCTGTGACCATCTTTGAAGGAAACTCTATCATCCACCTCTTAATGTGAAGAAGCCCCAAATATCTGCATCAAGGTTGTAAGCAGGGAGAGGAATCAATTTTATATGTCTTTGAGTATCTCTTTCACCACTCCACATTGTGGTAAAAGCTTCATTAGAAGGAAAGGATGTGGCTTTTCACGAGATCTGTCAACTTAAGATGCAGCTTTGACCCCAGCCGCCCCCATCTTAGTGCATTGAATGGTCTTTCTGGTGTGAGATGCACATAAGAAAAGGAAAATAAAAGACAAAAAAAAGCATTATCATAATTTACAATTTACTTATTTTTTACAATCTTCAGTGTAGCAGGGACACTAATTTTATTTATGCTGACGTATATTTAAGGTATTTTGTTTTCTGTAATGGTAGCAGACTAAAATGCTATGGCATTTATAAATAGACAACCTCCCAAAAGAAACTTCCTCTCAGTAGTTTAATTATGGAAAGAAATATAAACTGCACAAAAGGATTGGAATTAATTTCTGATTTACATTGTTGGTTCTAGAATCCTCCTTGGGTTGAAGAAAAGTCTGAGAAAGGAAATGATATTAAGGGAAAATGGAACTACTTACCAAACAGTAAACCAGTTGAAGTAGTAGTCAAAATAGAGAATAGTCTGCTTCTAGCTGAAAGGCACAGCTTAGGAGCATTTTTGTAACTGTTTAAAATAATGCATGACCCTAAAAAGTACAAATTCCTATTCTAAACATAGTTTACATCATTTGAAAAAAAGACTTAAGATGACAGGAGTATTTCAGTTCTCATGTAATCCTCTGGAAATGGACACCTGTCCATTAAAAAGCATTAGCTACAAACTGCTAGGTTTAAAGTCTGAAAATAGATTTCATGTAGAGGTTCCAGAGAAAGGAAAACTTTGTAGATATATACAAAATTTGGAGTCTGTCTTTCTGTGGGAATTAAAAACAATCTGAATTATCTCAATCTCTTCATCACCTTACTAGATCATGCAATTCTTGCAAACTTGCTTGGATTTGAAGGTTAAGAACATCCAAAGGGCATGCTGTCCATACAATGTCCATACAATTCCTTGATCTGAGAATGATTTCTATTTTTCTTCCTCTTTTAGCCTATATACAGGTTCTTCCACTGCTCAAAACCTGACTTAGTAGTACAGTAACGATATAACCTGTAAGTATCATATACTTAATTTTACACCAGCTTTCCCAGCTAGCTTTCTTGTACTCTGTTTCTGAGATATGTGACCGTCTATTTGAGTTTTTTCTTCATCCACAATCAACTCCTGTGAAACAAAGCTCAACAAACACAACACTGAAATATTAGTGATACCTTTTCATCATTAGTTGCCCATAATGTATTTTTGCATTAGCAACTTTTAATCTTAAAATAAAAAAATAGGTAAAAGCTTCAGAGCATATCTCTTCTAAATTTTGTCTGGATGAAATCTGAAACTATAGTGCTTAGCTGATACCATGAATAGAGCTTGGATTTCAACACATACTGCAGCATTTACAAAGCTAGTTAACTTCTGGTCTTGTCCTGCCCTGAATTTTCAAAAGATTTTTTCTTAGCCTGAACTATATCCATCTGGCTATATCATCTATACATCTATAAATCCTGCTTCAGGACTGCACACTCTTGAAGAAACACTGAATGAGCAAACTTAGTTCATTCAAAATTTCTAGTATACGCAACTGCTAGCAATGATTTGAGAAGCAGTGAGACCACAATTATTTAAAAAATCACTTTGTAGCTCTGAAAGGATTCTATTCTCTTCAGATGCAATATAAGTATCACAGTAACCTTCTGTTTTGAACATAGATTCATGTAAGAGCCTTACTATGACATGGAAAGAGTTAAACGTTCTGTTCATTTTACTGAACAGTCAGACTGGAAAATGTTTTGCAAGTCCATAAATACATTAAATAATAGTTATTTCCTTTGTACCATACAGGATGTTGAGTTAACAATTAAGCACAATTATAGAATAGAACTGCTGAATAGACGTGGATATTCTAAACCTTATGGGAAGAAAAAGATGGGACTTTCATATAATACCAATTTCTATATCCTTTGTAGAATGCTTGCATTTCAATACATTTTATTGTGGGTGGAGTTCCTTTTGCAAACAATGAGTTAAGCCAGGTAGGTACCAATACAATGTTAAATCTCAAAACTAATGCCATATTTCAAAGTCACTGAATGGTTGAGGCTTGAAGGGACCTCTAGAGCTCGTCTAGTCTAAGCCCCACTGCTCAAGGAGAGATACCCAGAGCACATGGCAGAGGGTTTGGAAGACCTCCAAAGGAGACTCCCCAAACTCTCTGGGCAGCCTGCTTCAAAGCTGAAGGGACATGCTTGCATCTCAATTACAAAATTCTAAAGAAAGCAAAGTAGATTCTTCTTTCCATCAGTTTTTAAACAATAGAATTACACTTTTTTCACTCTAGTTCTGATTTCCCATGGTGATGAAACCACATTAAGTTTACAGATAATCAGATCAGGACTAGGATCAAATTACAGAATAAACTATGAAATTGGCAAGGGCATGTAATAAACGTAATGTTCAGCAGAGAGATCAACTTGCCTTCTAAATGCCTTGTTTAGAACAAGAGCTCTGTGCTGCTAAAGGAAACATTCGTTCTTTTAGAAAAAGCCACGTATGGCTCTGGCCAAGATGTTTTTAATGGTCTACGATGAAAAACGTCTAGCTTATCTATAGTAAACTTGGAGCAGAAACTAGGAAAAGAAATGATGAAAATCTAAATCTCAAGACAAAGGTACTACCTCAGGTTAAAAAATCATTCAGTGTTATATAAATTTTATGCTTATGTCAGTAAAAGAACTAACAGCAATGGTAATTTTCTAGCAATCAACCTGGTATTTTCTATCTACAAGTTAAAAGAATGCTGCTGTTCCACAAGAACTGAGCTAGAGGTATTGGGCTAAGCAATATAAAACTATCATGATCCTGCATGCAGTTGGAAAATGAGATGGGAACCATAGAAATAATCTAAATCAAGATTTGTCCTGAGCTCCTTGACGTTTATGAATATGAGGCTTTTAAGATTTGCAAGCTGACCTATTTTATCATCTGTCCTTCATCTGACAATTCTTCTCCTGCTGTTAAGCTAACACTGCGTAGTTGTAACTGAAAGAGGTATTTCCTTACTTAGTGTCTGACAATTGATTCCATCATTACTGAATATTTCTGTTAAGTTTTGATTAGAGATGACTTGTGATCTTTACTGTAAATGTGTGGAATTTATGCATAGAAAGCCAAACTAGACTTCAATTATTATTTTAAAAGAACACTGTCAAATGCAAGCTTTTTATAACAAAATAGAAAACCATATTTTTGCCTTTTCATGAATGATGATGTATATATTTTTATATT
The DNA here is from genome assembly GCA_032353885.1 of Nothura maculosa. Taxonomy (NCBI): domain Eukaryota; kingdom Metazoa; phylum Chordata; class Aves; order Tinamiformes; family Tinamidae; genus Nothura; species Nothura maculosa. The sequence goes on from JAUBOD010000129.1 coordinate 1,002,269, forward strand.
TATTATATTTATTTTTATGTTTGTATTTACAACAGGACTATTTAAGATTTACAGCACTAAGAAATTATATAAAACATATCCTCAAAACATAGAATACCATTGTATCATATTTTATCAAAAAGTGCTATACAGGCCTAAGACAATAGTCCAAAAAAGAAAACAATGAAGGCTCCTCTTGCCAGAGTGAGTGTGCCAAGTACTTTTCTGAGGGCAGCCCAGCCTACATAACCGTGATTCCCCCGCACCACTTTGATGTTCGAACACATTGTTCAGTTGGTGTGTGGAGAAATTAATTCACAGTTTATCACATAAAGTCACCTGACATTCCCAGCATCGATGTGAGGGGATAAGAGAGGAAAAGTTATGCAGTGAGCTGGTTTTGCAGTAATGCTGGTGATCTCGCCTTGCACACGTTACTTCATATTAATATAATTAGAGATTTCGTATGCATTCACATTTTGGGTATCATATACAGTTATATAAAAAAAACCCCACAAATACTGTATCTTCAGTGCTGTTTCTCTGTTAAACATATATGCATATACTATTTGATATCTTTGACTATAAAAATGAGAAATTGAATCAAATTTCAGTGCTAACCTTCAGAGTTGTTGTTCTGGCCGTTTGCTGATGACATCTTGCTAAAGACTCTTTTCCCAGTTTTCACACGCGATTCACTCAGGGAAATGCTGGCCTTGCTCCGAGGCTGATTCTTAAACGTTGGCGAATGGGAACTTCTCTCAGCTTCTACTTCCTATTAGAAGACATGGAGGGCGTGTGTGTTAAAAGCTGTCGGTAGGAAACACATGTCGTTTCTGGGGGAAGGAGGGTTTGTAAAGAGACATGGGATCAGAAGGGAATTGCTTATATGGAAGTGATGTTCTTCAGCATGCTATAGAATTTCTGTAGCAGTGGACAGTGATACTTGGCAATATTTCTTTTTTTGCCACAAGAGGAAAGTGGTGATGATAAGAATCTCAATAAAAAGACACCAGCTGTTCATTTAAACACTATTTGTACATAGAAAGGTTGTCAGAGGAATTTCATTAATTTCAAGAATTAGCGTGTAAAAACAGGTGGAAACATTAAATGATGGGTTGGAGACCAGATGTACATGGGCATTTCTGATTCAGAAATTTGTTCTTCAACTTTGCGATGTATCAGCTGAATTGCATTTATCACAAGAGAGGATCAGTGTTCCATACAGGTAGTTTACATGATATCATTTGTACTGCCTCAGCCACAAGTAAATTATTTACCCATCAAAACTTCACCATGTCTAAGCTGGTATTTAGGGTGCTTTTCTTTTATCTATGGGATACACCAGGGAGTATGGAACAGCATGATGCGTTGGCCACAAAGGCTGTAAAATCCTGAAGCTCTTCTGTTAAATAAGCAAAACTGAACCTGTGTGACGGTAAATATGAGCATTATATTGTGAAGAAATAAGAAGAAAGATCTCCTCTGTTCCGGGAGAATTTTGCTAGCCAACATATAAAGAGAGCAGTTTTCCTCTGCTATTGTAAAAAGAGAGGCAACTAAGAAGTCACTTAAATTTGATTAGGGTTGTGTAAAAATGGAATCTACGAGATAGTTGCCTTTCAAATGTACTTGAAGTGTGTAATTTTTTAAATAGAGTTTCATATTTTTGAACTTGAAACTTGTAGTACAATTTAAAATTACCTAATCTGAGTAATAATCTAAAATAAAAGTATTGTTACCTTCTACTTTACAATAGATCTGTTGTCTTAAAGAATTCTAAAGCCTTAATTCCCAAAATTATATTAGCTAGCAATTGATATTCCAGTAAAATCTAAAGATAAAAGAAGTATCTCTGAGGAGCTTATTGTCTTGGAAAGACACAGAAACAAAAAATATTGTCAGAATTAAAAGGAAAACATTCTAGGTTGTTTCTTCTTGTGATAAAGGCCAAAGAAAGCAAGTGTCTAACCAGAGATAACTTCCATTCCATTCATTCAAATTAAAGGTGAGTGGAGCAAGAGTGTAAAATAGACTATTTATTAGTCAAGCTATCCAGTAATACTGCATGCCCAGGCCCTCTGTTGTGGATTAAAGCAAAGATATTTCTGAATTAAGGCCAGGATTCTGTGAAAATACAAAAGGCTTATTAAGCTATTGAGAAGACCAAACAAAAGCCTCATCATCAGGAGTGAGAGCTCTCTTTTTTTAGAGGAGTCCACTCTCAGTTGGAATGATTATAAAGAAAAAAAAAATCTCAAGTAGATTTCCCAAGGGAAAACATTCTATAAGTGCCTGTTGCCAGCTCTGCCCTATTAAAAACATGTCAGATTATGTAAGGAATTGGAAGTACATTTATTCAGCCAGATGTTGTGATCTAGCTAAACTAGCTGCAATACTTAAGAAACAATTCCAAAGCAATTAACTGTAAAGTATGGAAAAACGACACATGGTTTTGGAATGTACTACATTAGGCTATTTACTATTCTCTTATTTGCAGAGGACTTTATTTTTGTACATTAATATAGTATCAGCTATGTATTTGAGCTCGTTAAAACAACTCTTCAGATTACCATCCATAATTAGAAGAAAATTTTGGCCCATGGACTGCAAGTATTAGGAGAAAATGAAAAAAATGAACAGCTTTTATAGTGCAGTGCCACTTAATCCCCAAATAGAACCCTTAACAAAGAAAATAATATAAAATAAATCGGAAGAGTCATTTCACAGTAACATATAATCAATTCATACATTCACCTTGAATTTTGAGAAACTACTATTGACCAAGCATTATATTGTTAAACTTGCGCCCCATTTGCAATCAAGAATAATTGTGATTTACTCATCTTGAATAAATATCCACTTATCTCATAGTCCCTCGGGAACAATTATCTTAAATATGTCTTCATTTCTTGATCTATATTCCTTTTTTGTAAGACTATTCATTCCACTCTATGTACAATGGGTAATGTCTTGTAGAAACACATGATTTTGTAATAGTCTACCTCTGTGAGTTATGATAGCTTTTGCTAGAGAGGAGCTGAAAGATTGTGATGTGTCAGCAGTCAAAGAAATGACTAATTATTCTGTGCAGGCTAAGGATGGGTTATTACGTAAATATCATAAAACTCTGTTGTGGAAACATCACCATATCACTACAACATCACCAGTCATCAGATATCTAATCACATTAGTGTCCCACTTCCCCTTAAGAGCAATGCGGCTAGGCCTATATGGAAGGGAATTAAAGGGAATCTTGAATACAGTGCATGGCAATCTTAACAGATAGGCCAGGAAATATAATCACACAGGAAAATGTAAACGTGACTAGATTTTAGGCTGACACAGATTTTAAGTAGTTGTGTGTGTATGTGTGTGTGCACGCATGTATATATGAGGGAGTTATATAGCCGTTTACAGGAGATACTTTGTTTAAAGCTAATAAAAATCTTCTCCTGTTTCTTTCACATTCAGAAGCATGTGTCCCTTGGCTGTAATGGAAAGTATTTGAGGAGGGAAAAACAAGTGAAAAATTTCTTCACTTCTTCTGCAGTGAAGAAACTGTGCAACTATTCCAGGACACTTCCTTGCACCCTTGCCCACCAGTCTGCTGGATGCGGTCAGGCTGGGTGTCTCGCTGGGAAGCGCGATGGGGCGCAGTGCTGCGAGGACAGGCGCTAGCACCAGCTTGGGTTTCACAGCACCCTCGTAGTACAAGTAGCCACTTGGAGCCCAGGTAGGATAGATGGGCTGGAATGGAGATATGGTGAAAGGAATGAGATACTTATGAGCCACAGCAGGTGGCTGAAATGAATAGAGTGTTTTATGTGAGAAGGGCTACAACTTGAAACTGCTAATTATTTTGTACCCTTTTTCATAGTTATCAGTTGCAATTGCAACCCAGTAGTAATTACAATATTTTGGTTTAAAACAGCTGGAGATCAAACCCTTACATCTGAAATCTGTTACTGATAATCTGTGATGCAGAAATAGCTATGAAGGGCAGAAAATTGATGTATTGAAGAGAGAGAGGAGAAATAAAAAAATGCAGCTGTGCATGTTGCCAGATCAGGCCGAGCAGTTAAATGGCTGTCTTCACTCTTCTCCAGTTCTACAGCCAAGCCAGAGCCTTGCATAAATGAGGGCAGCAGCCTCAGGATCAGATTGCCTCGCACTGCGTGTGCTTTCAGCGGTCATTAGGACAGCAGAGAACCAGTTTAATTGTGCTCTGAATTCTAGAGTATTAGAGTAAAATACAAACAGAGCTTAAAACATGCTGTGCTTTCAACCAATGCTGGCAATTCTGAGAATAAGATGATCTAACTCTTTTGTCTTCCCAGGACATTTGCTGATAGTTACCAATAACAGCTAAAAAAATTACAGAAGTTACTGTTTCTTATTCTTGCCAGCTGAAAACCAATATAAATTTAACTTGCGTTTCTCTTAGCACTTGATTTTATTAACTTGTAGCATACTTTTATACCTTAAAATCAGTTCTATGATAGCAACTTCTTTACCTAAAATTACTATTTTTTACATTTTCTACATTTTTAATATAGCTTTATTTTTGGCTATTTTTATCCCGGGCAGAGAAATATTGGTCTTACCTGAGAAATTTTTCCCCAGGTTCTCCCGTGAACTGAGATGGTGGCTACCATGCCATTAAATATTTTCATTCAATTTTACTTTCCTTTACTTTGAAAAAAGCAGCTGTGTTAAATTAACCTGAAAAACTGCGAATACCGTTTTCTTCCAGGTTATTTATTTAAACATAAAATTTTACTGCTTTTTTTAGTGTTCAATTTTTCCATCTGCCAACTTTCCTAAATCTTAGAGTTTGCTTTGTACTGAACAGCATTCCCATTTTTTAAGACTTCAGTGGTCTCTTTTACAGTGTTTCTGTAATTGGAGGATTTTAGTAAACAGAGTCCAGTACCAATTCTAGACTTTGTACTCTTTGTAGTTTTTTTATGCTATGATATTCATTTGTCAACCTATTTCGGTGAAGCATTTTGTAGCAGAGGGATGAATACAATATAGCTTCAAATAGTTTGAGATTGGTCTTTATTGTTCCAAACTGCTTTATTAATTTGTCCTTTGTCTTCCTTGTATTCTGGCCTGCAGTAATATACCTGAGAAAAATAAATATATTTTCTTCTATAATGACACAGACATGTTTGAGAATTGCTAATATATTTGTCCACAAAATACAATTACACTGTAGTGAATCATTTTATATGTACTCTCTTTTCAGAGGCTCTAATTAAGTTGTGTTCATAGCTAGCTCGTAGCTAGTTTTATATTTTGTCACGATATTTCAGTTACGCAGAGTCCTTCAATCCCCAGGGGTGACTGAGCAGTTGGGTGCGGCTGGTGCTTTCTAGCGCACAGGGAGGAGGGGATCGGCCTGCGCGCGGCCCCTCCAGGCTGCCGCAGCCCCCTGCTGCAAACAGCAGCCCTTCTCCCAAAGGCTTCTCAGGGACCTCTTAGCACCACGGCTGTACTCATGTGCTGGAGTCCAGAGTTATTTTCAGAAAATGGTATTTCCTCCTATGGAAAAGTTATTGAAACATTACATTTACTATGAACTCTTTTTAATTGGGAGACATGTAATTTGCATACTCTTGTGTTGGGATATCTCTCCAGATAGCCTAATGAGAGTGAATGACAGAGACATCTGCGGAGTAAGGATAGTATTAACATAAATGCCACTTACTGAGAAAGGACTGAGCTAGTGCCAAGAGGTGCTTAATTATAACCTAATGTAATTCTTGCAAGAGTTGCCAAATGAAAAGTTAAAGAAAAAAGAATCTTCATTGTTGCTAGGTAGTGCAGTGTTGAAGTTTTTATAATTGTGCGTATCCATGTTTCTGGTAGCAGAAAGTGTGGAAGTAGGACAATAGACTGCTCCATGGGGCCCTGTTTAAGCAGCCTTTATTCAATTTTTACTGGTCACAATTTGATAAAAGCTTTCTATATTTAGCTAACTTTCTATCACATAGTGATTTCAGGTTTTCTCACTACCTCTGATATTATATTCCAGTCTTGAATGGGCTCCTCAGGAAAAGGTGACATAAGAAGCTATTTTTTTCTTCTGCTACTATTCGCTGGATAGAATGAAAAGAATAAAGCACTGGAATGACAAATTTCAAGGAATATGCAGTTGTTACATTTAGAAATGTTGAAGATAAAGATTCCAATTTCATCGGCTCACTAGGTGACTATACTTCATTTAGATAACAGATTTTCCACTTGCTCTCCAGTCCTGCACTAATCTAAAAGTCAGTAAGCAAGAACACATAAAGTTTTAAACAGAGGAAAACTATTTACCAATTACTACTACTGTTTCTATATACATTGAGTTGCCTTGGATGAGAAGAGGAATTTGCAATCAGTATATTAAATAGATAGTCAAAAGCTACTAATAATGTTAAAAGCTTTTAACCTTTTTTAAAGCACATCTTGAAAAACATTCATAAATGCATACAGGATACCTAGAATTCTTGTATTTCTGTCACCCACACTATCCCATGCCATCATAACTTAACTACTGCTGTTACATGTATTTGCTAAAAGGCAGCTGCCATCAAAATGACCTTTTATTTGTGTGTCCACTAAAAGAACGTGCATTTCACAAATGAAAACGAAGTATGGAGGAGTGGGCACAAAGGGAAAGGGGTGAAAGTCAAACTTGAGAGGAAAACAAAGGTAGGAAAACAAAGCAGCAGTAGGTTATGTATTTAGAAATCTAATCTGTTGCTTCAGAAATGGTTGCATAAGATCATCTTGTGAAGGTAACTTCAAATACTTGAGGGTTGCTATTGAAATGATTGTTTTTAGTAGCACTTGAAGTTGCATTCAGTGCCTAAGTGTTTTCCTGGGCTGACTCCTAAAATTCACTAAAATAAATCACTGGCGATACATTAGCCATAAAACTGGCTACTAAAATTTACATGTCAGGAGCATAACTGGGAAATCCTTTATCTATGGAATTTAATTCCTGTATGCATTCTGGATTATATTTCTGAATTCATTTCTCAGAATAAAGATATCCCAAGCAATTATTTTTTTCTCAATTATAAATCATCACAGACTTGCCTTTTTTATAATGTGTTGAAAAATAAAAATTTAAGCCTAACTTTGTGTATAATGAGGAAGTTGCAGCGTCCTGCTACCTTCCTGTCTGCCTAATTTCCCATGACACTTGATGATATTTGTGGCAGATTGTGCTTAAATTGGAAAAGATGTGGCCTTGTGTCACACTCTATAGACATTAATATTTGAGAGCTTTTAATGGCAACCATTCTACCACTGAAGCTGGGATCTGAAATTCCAGTTCAAAGCAGAGACTGCTTTAGCTGGAGAATACAGAAGGAAATTTTGAGTTTAATTATAGTACTGAACAACCTGAAAATACCACCCACGAATCATTCTATCTCAGTGAAATATAAATCCAAAAAGTGGCATAATCAAGGCCTTTCTGGAAAAAAAAAATACACTTTTGGGAATGTCACAGAATCACAGGATGGTTGAGATTGGAAGGGACCTCTATAGGTCTAGTCCAAACCGCTGCTCCAGCAGGGTCACCCACAGCGCGTGGCACAGAGCGGCATCCAGGCAGGTTTGGAAGATCTCCAGAGAAGAAGGCTCCACAACCTCCCTGGGCAGCCTGTTCCAGGGCTCTGTCGCCCTCACAGTTCTTCCTCACATGCAGATGGAACTGCCTGTGTTTCAACTTATATCAATTGCTCCTTGTCCTATCACTTGCCATCGTCATGTAATCATGAGACAAATCTTGTCCTGATGTATTTCTCCCTTGCAATTAATCATATGATGGAAAGTCCATTCTGCTGCAGTTCAGAAGGAAGTGAGTGCATGGAATTGTGTCTGCTGATGGCACTACTAAGGTTGATGATAAGCCCCCTCGCTAACATGACTGTTACCAAGAAGTGCTAGTAACACCTGCTGCATAAACTGTATGCAACCAGCAAGCAAACTGGTGAGACAAATCCTGTGAAATCTATCCTGGTGAGTGATTCTCTGCAGTGCACCATTTCTCTAGACAGAATTTCTCAGGAGGCCTCAGAGCCCTACGGCTGCCTGGGACCTCTTCATTCATATCCTCCCCAGGCCAGCTCCAGAGGTGCTTATCCTCTTCAGCTGTCACCGAGAGTTCTAAATAAAACAGCATTTTTTTGTTTGGAGGAAGAATATAAAACAACTCTTCTGAAGACAGGAGCCTTGAAAAGAGCTTCCTGTTCCTCTGAGAAAAGAAAGATTTACAGATTTTCATCTCAGAATGGAGTTCTACACTAAGAAATATTGGGGAGATAAATTCTGCCTTTTGATTTGTATTACATCTATGGATTACACTTTTGATTACCAAAATTCTCACTGATTATACCCATGCAAAATTGAGGAGTCCCTGTTTTTTTCTATTTAAAAAATAAAGATCTACTTGAACAAAAAGGATAAATTCTTTTAGTTATTAAAAGAGTATGGCTTACACTATAGTAATGATTGAGTCGTTCAGGTTCTATCCCATGGAAGGAATATCAGTTATATCCAGGTCATCTCAACACGCTGATTTGCAACATTAAAGCAGTTTTCGTAGTATGAATATCAACTCAGTGTTTGTGCTGAATCGGCAGCTGGTCTAAGAAATAGACAGTTGCAGTACACAGCAGGAACAGAAATTTTCCTCTAAACCAGTACTCTTCAGTGGCCTATGTTTACTGGTATATTTTGGAGGGCAAGAGAGATGAGTCTTTTAGCAGTACATGAGCAAACTGAGGTTACAGTTAAGTCAGTTCTCAGTGATTAAATGCAAGTTTTAATGAGATTTTTCAAACATATGATACCAAAGTGATTGAGTAGCATGATTTAAAGTAGGCCACCTACCATATCTGTAAACAACTAAATCAAGATGAAATTTATGAATACCGCAAAATAAAAAAAAACAGTAGAAATAAATCTTAGTGCAGTTTTTTAAATCAAATCTAAATAAAGATCACACATAATTTATCCTAAGTTAGTATTGGGTGTCCAAATAAATCATTGGAAATACATTAGCCACAAAACATGCAGAATAAGAAGCCCAAGTTGGAGACAGCCAGATTTAATGTGAAATATACTAACGAATAAGAAATAAAATGGGGAGAGGCTATAGTTGGTACTGCTTTGCAGCTCAGATTGATGGACTGAAATTTTCAGGTTTGTTCAAGTCATTGAAAATGCTTTATAAAGCAATGTCAATAGTAACCAAGAACCAAAGTTGTACTTCCAAAATCACAAACAATGTTAGCTTGAAGTGCTTTCTCTTTACACAGAATGCAGAAATTACGATTTGAATTAAACACAAGGATTACGAGAGTCTCAGCAGTAGCCCTCCTCTTCTATCTTCCTGTTTTCTTTCCCTTTTTATTTAGATAAAATACAAAAACCTTTTCAATTAAGCACGATCAGTTGTCCTTTCTATTTAGATAATAACTCCAAAGTAACTGAAAAGCAGCTTTACTACCACATTTGGAAAAAAAAGTGTTGCAAGTATCCAGTTCTGTTTTATCATAATAAAGTTTTATTTAAAGCTTCCATAGTACCCTCTTTTGCATTGCAATTGTAAAAGGAACACTATTGTATACTAAATTCCTAAATACTAAATTTTATATGTTATTTTTTATTACCTTTTTTGTCTTTACAATGCATATTTTAGGGACATGATTTTACAGCTTACTGTTTTCACCATTATGGTGGAAATTTAAGAACTGTACTTTACTAGCTATGCTGTTTATATATACCAGTGCTACAGTTAATTTTGTGTATAGAACAAGAAAAAAATGCAATTTTATATTTTGGGTTTTGTAAGAGTGTGTATGGGCTTGAGGGATTTTTTGTTTGTTTATTTATTGTAAATATACTGACAGAGAATAACAATATTTGCTTTTCTTTGTACACTGTTCCCTTGCTGAAATCTACTTAGATTCAGGGGCCTTATGAATCAGTTTAGACCTTTTCAAGTTTGTAAAATATCTTTGTGTTTCTGTCTCTGCCTTTAAGCATAGCAAAATAATGATTTTGAAAGTGCTGCTTTCTAACATGATCATTTTGTGTCTGCAGTACTGCTGCGCCGCAGGCATTTAAGTTCTCTCAGTTGTCATTTTCCACAGGCATTTGCTGTTTCATGATTTTTGTAATTATTTTAAATAGCTGAAAATAGTTCAAAGTAAGTTGTGGTGTGAAACTAAACCAATGAAGCAGAAATGAAAGCACTAATAGAGAGTGGGGAAGCAAATGCCTTAAAAATATTAATATTTTTCATCCATAGGAGGCACTCTATTTTTACACCCTCACATATATCAGCTTCTCCCTTTGGTTCCTACTCTCTTCCCTTCTGTACTCAAGTAGAAAAAAAAACAAAAGACAAGATTCTCTCCTCCTACCCCCTCTTCAGGTTGTGCAGTGGACAACCTGAAGGAGAATAGTAACTTAACTCTGAATGTGCATATCTGACCTAGGAAATAATTTTCTCTATTTCTCTTGCAGAGATAGAAAAGGTGATAGAAACTTCTGAGAAATGAACACCACACAAAGAGGTAAAGATTCATCTTTCTTCTTTCTTGAATATAACAAAAGAACAGTAGGGTGAATGAAACTCTTAACATTTGCCTTTGGATTTATCTTAAGACCAGGGCTGCAAGTATAGGTTATCTAGAAAGACTTTTATTTACTATCTGGTCAGCTGCATCAAAACAAACATGAAAGCTCTTGGTGCCTTTCTTGAGAAAGGTATAAGCCAAATTAAAATACATGGCGGACATCAGAATCAATGAACTGTGAACCTTACATTTTCTGAAATTGAGTCTAGAATCTGTTTCTTAAGTGCAGCTGTAGCTGCTGTAATAGTATATACATTTAGGGTTATTTTCCCTCCTTTTTTTTCTATTATTGATACTGCATTTTGGTAGAGAGGATGTT
>JAUBOD010000129.1:1015177-1029125 GCA_032353885.1 Nothura maculosa
CCTTTTGACACAGCAGGGAGGGTCTATTCAAGCATGTTTTTGTTAAGTAGTGCACTAAATGGAAAAACAAATTCATGCGTTGTGAGAACAGTCCTGTGGAATGTTTCCCTATAGAGAATGATATCAGTGCTGTTAATGTAGCCCCTTGCCTCTCTGCAGGGCAAAGCAGGACACAGGAGCAGAGCCCTCCTAACAGAGTAAATCAGCATGGGGACTCGGGCCAGGATTCTTGTATGGGTCCTGAATACCCCCTATTTAAAATTGAAGTGTAAGACTAAAAACAGCTTATTTCAGGACATGCACATTAGTCTATTAAGTGACTTGCATGGTGTGTCTTCAGAGTCACTATTCTTGCTGTAAATGCAGCAGGCAGCTATGGAAGACAGCTCAGTCCCACACAATGGAAGGGTGTTCTGGTTTGGCTTCTCGTCAAAATAAATTGTGGAATTGCCACCTTGGTAGATCATTGCTGTCACTGGCAGATCCTACCTGTTTACCAGGGAAGGTGGTGAATACATAGGTCACACTAGGGTGGCTTTAACAGGTGATTTTGTATTAATTTGGCCTCTCTTCTCTGCCTTCTGGAGATTTGTGCCAAAGGTTAGTCAGCATGCTGCAACCCTGTATTTCCAAGAAGATGGTTGCTGCTAGATCCAGCCCTAAATAAATATTAGAAAAGTTGCATCTATTCAGAATAAAATTAGCAGGTTTTAAAAAATGAAATCAGTTGCTGTGAAGGTTTTATTTCTCTTTTAACAGCTACTATAATGACTGAGTGCTATTATGTTTAACCAAAAAAAAAAAAAAACAAGAGAAATTGGGCTTAACTTTGTAAGGTGCTCAGTGCCTGTTCTTTCAGTTCATTATCTAAATTGCAGCAAAACATTTTGTTTAAAAAAAATCACTTGTTACTTTGGAACAAAGTCATACCAAATATAATAGTCTAGACAGTTCTGGGGGAAAAAAAGTCAGTAATCCTAACTAGCTTACTACAAGAAGGGAAGTGTAGGCCGGAACAGGGAAGGAACAGGTTAAGGAATATATAAGGAAAAGGAATATAAGAAGAAAAAAATATATAAGGAATATAAGGCCAGAAAAAAAAAAAAACATGAAGTACAACATATAATATAGTGGCTATATATATGGGAAATGGGAACCAACAAGTAGGGCAGCAATGTGAATCAATTGTAAGGAAGACTATTATTTTGTGACAATTTAATGTCTGTAAAGCATAGGAAGTAATTCTTTATCAATGAATCTTAGAAATCATCTAAATGATTCTAGAACATTGTATTTTAAGAAATATCTAAAGGTAGTTGAAAAGACAAATTGTGCAAAACATGATCTGTGGTAAAATGTTGAAAACCAAGTACACTGGATGAAGGAAAAGTGGAGGCAGTTTAAAATATGTCAGAAACAGCTGAAGTTTCTTTAAAAACACTCTTTTGTGCCTCAGCCCAAACTTTGTCCCTCCCAAGTGGACATATTTATGCAATAAATACGGCTTAGCCAAGATGTTAGGAAAAGTTTTCTCTGCGCATAGTAAAACATTGAATCAGACATCTAAGGTCATGCGTCCTTTACCAGAAAATTGCAGAGTGTTTGTCAAATTAGATATTTTTGCCCTTCCTCCATCTAACAGATTGAACTAGGGGACCTTTAAAAGTTATTATTAGGTATTTGTTGAATGTAGAATTTGCAAGTGTCTTATAAATTGTTCAAAATGCAAATAGGGATGCATTTGCAACTTGACTTGCACAGTATGGTGGGCAGACACAAGCATATAAAAAGGAATTTAAAAATATGATCTCTACTTTATTCCAAATTTTAATATGGAAAATCAGATATAATCTCAAATGTGTACTACATATAATGCACACACCTTTAAGTATTAGATGAACGCAGTTTAAAATGTATCAGAATGCTTTAAAAAGCTCATCTGCTTTATGCTGAAACAAAGCAGTTAGTTGTATAATACAGTCATCTCCAGCTGAGATGGCAATAGGATGTGTTAGGAGCAAATCTGTACAGTAAAACAGTTGGTGGGGAGTATATAATGTCTGTTACATGGACTGTGGCAGACTTAACTTCAGACTAACTTCTGGGCATGGTTAAAATGTGTCCAAAATAAATGCAGCTCATGTCCTCCAAGGCCATTGCATGAAACACATCAGAGCGTGGTGAGATTACCCAGGGTTATTTGCTTAAGCAAGTCAGTCCTGTTCCAAGCTAAAATGCTGATGTTGATGCATCAGCAGAGCTGTGGGTTACAATATTGGCACATGGCACAGCCTCATCCTTCTGAGACACAACACTGCTGCTTGCAAACATGAACACCCAGGAGCTGAGTATGGGACACTGGAGCTTGTGCTTAAACCTTGCTTAGGCTCTCTGAGCATAACAAGCCAGTGCTGCCAAGGGGAGCAACATACTTGGTTTCTTCCTATTAAAAATATCTTTCCCACTTCTGGGTTCCAGAAACTACTTTCAGATTTTTAGACTGGTGACTTCCTAGAAAGTAGCATTTTGTACATTATAAGAATTTATTTTATTGTCTAATGGTTCCTTGCTAATAAATCAGCTGCCAACAAAAGCCTCTTGCAGTTAAGGATAGAGCCTACCAAAACAGTAAAAAATAATTGAGAGGGGGAAATATAAAGAATATAGGGAATGGAGCAAAGCAATGAAGTGGAAAAGGGGGAACCACACCTGAAAGCATTGCAATTTGCTGAGGACAAGTAATCCTAAAAATAAACCACTCTTATTCTCAGCATACAATACGCTGATGAATCTTAAAGGGTTCTGAATGGTAGGAAGCAACAAGATAATTTTGAAGCAATACTTTCATTCCTTCAATAAAAAGACGACTGCCTATAGAAATTTTAGTTGAGGTCATGCAACTATATTCCATTCTGTTCATTATAAAAATCTAATCTCGTCAGAAATATTTTATATGCAAATGAGATTTAAAAAAACCTCAAAGAACCATTAACACAAAAGTTTCAGTTTTCTAACTCATCTATGGTACTTCTAGCAAGCTCCCTTCATTGTTGGAATTTAGGCAATAGCATCACAGTAAGGAAAGTGGGCAGTAAACAGATTGTCTTCTTTCAAGGTTAGTGTATAGTACGTATTGTTTTCTCGAAACAAAACACATGGAATGGTAAATCTGAATTTAGGGATAAAGAACTGGAGTTCCCAAAGGCATCTTAAAAGAAAATATTAAAACTTATTTGGGAAACATTTAAAGATCTGGGCTAAGCATAGTCATTTAATATTTAGATAGCTATAGAAACAAGGTTAATATGGGCATGATGAAGACCAAGTTTTGAAATGCTGTCACAAGTGTGAATTTAATTACAAGTCCAGTTAATTGCAAGTCCAGTTTTGCATAACACTGAGGACTGCAGATATACTTTCCAGAAAATAACAATTAGTTCTGTATGTATACATAATTAACACTGCAACTAACCCAGAAGACAGCTCAGAATGGAGAAAGTAATGGAATGTGAACCTGTGCAAATTTGGTGATTAAACAGAAAAGAACTGCAGGATATTATAGAAGACTTCTGTATCTCTTAAAAACAAACTGTAATTGTTCATGCAGTGCCCTGTAAATATGAGAGCTTTGCAAAGAAAACTTGCAGAGATAAGTGAGAACTGTCAACACAACTAGCTTTAGAAAGGCAAATGTTTACTGTATGTTCCAAACCCTGAAAAGCCAGAGGAGCTCAAAGAGGAGTTAAATGAGAATAAATGAAGGGAGGATCAGGTAATTTATAATATACTTATAAACAATGTTATACCTGTGGTAATAAAAGAACAGATGAAGAGCATTTTTATTAAGGAGAAGCATAATTGGAAATTTAACCAGAAACTGTCCTTCATGACCTACAATTCAAATCCCATAAACACTGTGACCTTTCCTTGTAACAGAATCTTTTAAACTTAGTTACGAAAACAAAGGAAACAAAACTGTTGTATCCTTCTGTAAAAAGAAGGAACTAAAAATACATGTTAAGCCCAGAAACAGAAGGCTGACCATATAGCACTCTGCTCAGTACCAGGTTTTTCATCAAGGAGAGTTGTTTGGTCATTCTTTTATTCATCCATAACAGAAATACAAGTTAAAAATTGTGGAAGCACTCATGGGGTATAAAACTGAGCTACAGCCGTTGTGGGTTTTCCTTTTTTCCTCTATTACATATCTTTGCTAAATTAATACAAATGTTTGTTGAAGCACGTCTAACCTTTTACATTAAACATCTGTTCCCTTCACTTATTTTCTGGCAGCAGTCTGTATGTTTTCAGCAAAGGACACTGTTTAATGAACATATACCAGATTATTCAAATGCGTGGTTTTAATGAGTTCTTTGAGTTTCTCTAAAAACCAAGCATGAAATTACTTTCTCAGTTGGGATGCTTTAACATATTTTAAGAAATATATACATAATTGCTTCCAAGCAAACACAAACCTTAGTTGCTTTAACATTCCAGGCTTTTGGTTATTTATAAATTAAAGTAGTTGTTTCATGGAAATAAATTAGTACAGTAAATAAATACTATAGTATAATATTACTTTATAAGATTACAAACAGGATTTTACATAGAGAAAGGGAAAAATTCTTCCTGTAGTAATTCTTATTTTATCAGAATGAGAGATCAGCTTATTACCACATAATGGAAAGTTACTGGACAGGCATGATTCCACAGGCTTTCATTAAAAAAGCTCCAATAGGAGAGTAAGTCATTAATATTCCTGTGGATAAACTGTGGAAAGACTAATTTGTTTGACTTGCCCAAGTGATTTAGCTTTAAATATAGTCTCTCATTTTACCTACTTTTGTATATTCTCTCTCATTTTAATAAAAATACTCAGTAATTAGTATTGGACATACTTGATAGGTGGCCACCAGAAGGGTAAACCTACCAAAGCTTTGAACACTTCTGTAACTGGTTTAAAGTAATGTCTTTCACTAGTTGAAAAACTAGTTTAACTAGTTGAGGGTTCCTTGCAGAATTGATGTAATGGTTTAGAAGTCACTTTACGGTTTAATGTTATTTAATGGGTCTAATTTCTTCATTTAATTTTACATGTTCAAATAAAAGCACCTTCTAGGGTTAGCAATGAAAATGTAACCTGATTAAGTGATTTTAGAGGTTTTAATTGGGTAATATTTTGCTGCCTTGGAATAAAATCATATTTGAGTATTGAATATTGGAGAGAAAAAAAAAAAGGAACCTAGTTTTGAAATTCTGAATAGTTGAGAGATGATCTATTTAAACATGGGTACCACATTTGGCAGTCTTTTCTGAGCATAAGGCTAATGAACACATTCATTTATGCATATGCTGACTTTATTAAAGTTAGCTGGCATAGAGCCTTAAAAGATATTTTATATAAATCTTTAATATTCAATTCTGAATTCTATGGACTTAATTTTACACATAGCTATTTGCATAGCCATTTCTGACTTCGTTAGAATCTCTTTTTTCCTGCATAAAACCACTATTAAAAAACATGCAAGGAAAACACATCAGTTAATTCCTTATTCTTCAACCTTCAGTGTATTATGGCCAAAAGAGATCAGCTTTTAAGCTTAGTTTATTAAAACCTTTACATAACCTTGCATTGTATTGTGAGATGGACACTTTTTTTCTATCAGTGATTAATAAAACTATGATCAAGTATTTTTTTAATAGGTAAGCTTCAACTACACAGCTCAATTTCACTTCCATGAATTCTTTTTTAGTAAAGTTCTAGTCTAATAGAAATGGTTTATCTAAGGCCATTTTTTTTTCCTAGAAGTAGCCTAACTTCTTAACAGCATCAGCTTATAGACAGACATGCCAAATAAGTCTGTGGTTACCAGTGTTGTCTCCTAGCATTCCAACGTGAAGAAAGAGGTGGTATGTTCTCTCTGCTGGAATGGCTTTCTTTATAGATGTGTGACTTAATTAAGGGGCTGTCCAGCTCTTCTTAGGAGTAAAAGTTTTTTTTATTGGTTTCAGAAGTTACCTGAGAGTGCGTATGTGTCTGCTTAATGGGGACGGGGACAGGGATGGGGACAAAAAAAAAAACCCAGAAATCAGCACCAAAATGTATACTGTTTTGCTAAACTCCATTCTTGCTGATGAGCTGGCAGATGGTGCCATTCAGCAACCATTAAAGTGATCTGTACCTGAATGAAATTACTAGTTAAAAGTTATAAATCCTGTGCTATTATATACTGATCAAGGTTGTCCAGTATTGAACTGTCCCTCTCAGAGCCAACCAAGGGTCAGGTTAGTTGGAGGTGCTGCAATTACTAAACGATTGTGGTTATTCTGATCAGAGGAACATAATCTCATGTTTATGTTCAAGGAAGAACAACTTGCTGTACCTCCTCTCTGTATTCAAAAAATAGGCAATATGAAAGCTGCTTGTACTTCATCTAAATAATGATCTATTACCATTATGATGGTGTCTAAAGAGATTGTTTGTACTATGAAGCAGTTTCTGTAAGTTTTGTAATTGTGTGAATTCAGATTGCCGAGGGAACAGCCCAGAGAGGGGCTTACTCTCCTGTCCTACCACCTGGGTGATCCTGATGCTCAGTAACTATCAAAACTCCAGTTATGCCCAGATGGCAGCTGTGAAGTTTAGTCGGGGATACCCCTGACTACCTCACAGACCCAAGTCTCATGCGTTTGCACTTTTCTTCGTGTGAACTTTATTTGTAAACGGCGTACCCCTGTCCCAAAGAGAAGCCCTCAGCCGGTTGCGTGCCCCGCGAGGCGCCGGCTGCCCGCGCGCGGCCGTTAGCGCCGTTAGCGCGCGCGCCGGGGGCCAACGGCCGCCGCTGCCCGCGCCGCCGCCTCGCCCCGCGCTGCCTCTCGCTGCCGCTTTGCCGCGGGGCGCGGCGCGCACGGTCGGGTGGGTGGCGGGACGTTCTCCCTTCTCTGAAGCCTCTCCCCAGCGTGTCCCGGCGCCCACGCCTCTGCCTGGGGACCGAGAGAGCGGTTTGAATCGGGAGAAGCCCCACAGGGCTAGTCCTCCCTTGCGAAGGGGCGCGGGGCAAGATGCCCCCACCGGGGCACTTACCTTCCTGGCCGCTGTTGCCTCGAAACGGTTCCTCAGGTCCTCGAGGGCGATGGGGAAGCGCTCGATGCGGCGGGGACCGCCCAGGGGCTCCTCCTTGAACACCTCCACCTTTCCGCCGTCCGCCGGCGCTTTCTCCATGCTGCTGGCGCGGCTGCTTTTATCCGGCGCCGAGGCCCCGGCTCGCCCCTCCCGGCCGCCCGCGGCTGCGGGACCGGCCTCCGCCGGCTGCGGGGGGCGCGGGCCGGCGCGGCCACCCCGCCCCTCGGGCAGCGGGGAGCGGCGGCCGCGGCGGCCCCCGGCCGGGCTGGGCTGACCCCGCGGGCCGGGCCGCGGCGCCTCGCTGGGCTCCCATTTCTGCCTGAGGAGCTCCAGGGAGCCCTTCTCCATGGGGAACTCGGCCAGCTCCAGCGTGTCCTGCCAATGCAACGTGGACGTGGGGTCAGAAGCAGGTGGGCATCCAGCCATGCAGCTCCTGTACGTGTGGGCCGAGCCTGAGGTGGGCTGGGGTGACCCCTTGGCAGCCCTGGTGAGGGCATACACCCCTGGACAGGGACATAAGCCTCTTCCAAATGGAAAGAGAAATCCCTGCCAGCAGGAAATGGGCAGGAAAAAGCCAATTCCACTCAGCTTCCTTAGAAGTACAGCAAACCCACAGAAGAGCTATTGTATGAACAAAACTCCCCTGAGCACCTCATTGTTCAGAGCTGGGAAAAGCATCATTAATGACCTTAAATCCAAACACACGTATTACTCAGGTTTATTGTTTGGAGCACAGCCAAGATACCCTTCTCTGGAACAAGTTAAATTTATCTCTTTGAAATGATGTAAAATATCTTGTGTGTATCAGTGTGAGGCATTCTCCCTAAGTGAAATCCAGTTCTCACAGGTTTGTGAATGAGCACTTGGATGCCACTGCACCTACTCGTACGCATCGAGACCCATAAACATGACATGCTGTTTTCAAATGGCATAGCCGTGCCTTTTAAGAGACGGGAGAGCGATTAGCTCAACTAATGTAGGCATAAGAGCTGGGTGGTGTGCAACTGGATGCCTGACCACCAAGGCTAGCAGGGGCTCGTGCTGCTGAACAAATTTAAGTCCTTTAAATTATCTCTAAGCTATCAAGATCATAGAGTTGAAAGAAAGGTCGTGTTTATCTATGTACATGTGTGAGCTATCAGTATCTGGTTATACTATAAGCACAAAATGCAAGATTTGTGCATAAATTAATTTGTCATGTGATGATCACAAATGCCAAAAGTACTAACCTACAGCTCTTTAATGAGTAAGCTATAGTCTAATTAAGCTTTGATCCTTGTTTCTGCCTAACCCAAGCTGAAGGGAAAAAAAAAAAAAAAGGCAGTAACAGTAGCATTTAGAGCCAATTCAGCATCTTTTCCAGGTGGCACTTCTGGAACTTTATGTATAACTAGTGTATGTTTTGAAGAGACTCTGCTGACAAGCCCTCTGATGCATTAAAGAGTGAGTATAAGGGTTGTTATTTTTAAAGGAAGAGAATTCTGAATGATTTTGTTATGAGAAAGGAGAGCTTCTGTTAGAAGTGATGGAGGCAACCGCATCATAACTATTAAAACACAAATTGTTTAGGTCTATTTTGTGTTCTAATACGTGGCTCATCTGTGCAAAGGTGTCAATATTGTTAAATATTTATTTTAGCAAAGTCTAGTTTTCCACTTTGCATGTGGTTAGAAATTTTAGAGTCACTGACCACTGTGAACCTGCAATTATAGCTGCAAAGAGTGAATGGTAGAGCATATATACCAGTTATTGTTTATATTACAGATATGAAAGAGAAAGGGCAAAATGACTGTATATATTTCTAAGTGATTTCCTTAATCCATTGCTAATATTTGGCCACTAAATTACTCTTACTTCATTTTTCTCCTAAAAATTAATCAGCATTTAAATAACTTGCACTAATAAATAGTTGCTAGAACTTTAGTTCAAGAAGCAAGTATGAAATGAACATGAGGTATTAAACAATGTTCCAAATTTCAGGAATGCTGGACAGATTTTACCAAAGTTAGTAGATAAAAAGAACTTTAAAAAAAATAAGCATGTTACAAAGAAAAAAGACTAGTATTTTGCTTAGGTCACTGAGTTTGGAAGATCACAAGGTAATAAATGCATTTTGTAGGTCATGAGTGCAGCCTCTGTACCAAAGAAATGATGTTTTTCTTATGTTTTGAAATTTGAAGTAGTATACAAGGCTTTTGTGGGGCAGCAAAAATTAAATTCAACATTATGCATACTTAGTGTGATGCTTGGGAAAAATTGTAAAATGCCTGAGATTGATCATTCATTTGGGAAATAATTGTCTGGTCTTCCTAGCCCTCCTTTAATCAATTTTGAAGCAGGCAGCAGTAGTTTGGATTGTGCTCTGAAACATCCGTAAGAGGGGAGTTGACACAGTGTGTACCTGTACCACACATGTACAGTGTGGACATGAAAAGCAAAAGTAGGATCCACTCCTGTATCCATTACAATTCCATCGCATGGAAGCAATATGGTGGTCTAGGTGATTTCATGAAAATAATGATATTTCATCTTTTTATTCATTGGTTATTGAATTTCCCAGATTTACATGTATTGTTTACTTTATTCTTACAAAATTGCGTCTATTTTTACTTCTGCAAAATATGGATTGTAGGCTTTTTTTTTTAAAAAAAAAAACCTACTCCTTTATAAAATATGCTGTTTCATACGTTTGAGAAAGTAATCCAGAAAGACCTTTTCTGAAGGCAATTATAGCAAAAATTAATCCATAGCTATAATATATAACATATTTAAACAAGCCCTTGTGAACCAGGCCCTGCATCAGAGTATGTGGATGTTACTGTGAGTCTTGATGCTTGTGATGTGTTTGTATCTTTGGCAACCAAAAACAGTGTTTTTCACTTTCTTATTAAAAAGTATTTTAACTGGACACTTATTAGTATTGTAAGAAAACTGCAGGTCAAGTGAGTACTTTGGTTCCTTCTTTCTGTGGAAAAAATCAGGGAATCAGGGCTTATTTCAGCATTACGATAATCCAGCCGGATTATGTTAAGAGTGGCTCAATGTGATAAACAGCTAAAAAGAATTACATTTCTTTTGAAAGACTTCAAAATAAAAACCACTGTTTAAAAGCTGAACTTTTAAAACCAAGCCCATCAAACACAGTTAATGGAGAGGTTTTACAGCAAGAGTCAATGAAAAGGGTCAGTGTATTGATACAGAATGAATATGTTAATTAAAGTGTGATTGAGTGTGATGTTCAACTATTTTATTCTTAAGGTTACTAGCAAAATTGCTGTCTGTAACAAACAGAAAAGCAGCAATACTCCATTGGGGAGAATTTCAAACCAACTAGAGCTAAATAATGGTAACCTGGTAATCAGTGTGTGCTGGAGGGCAAGATGCTCTGACAGGTGATTCTGGTTTTCTTTTAGATTTGATACAGCTGTGAGAGTGAGATGCAGCATTTTAGAGTATCTGTAAGATAGAAAGGCTGCTATATAACTGTTAGGGACAGAATACTTCTGGAAACACATCCTACTGCAGTACTTTGAATTGCACATTAGTTTTTCTAGCAGGTAAGGTGTTAAGTGTTTCCATGAAATCTTTCTGATTGTTCTGACCGTCTGTGTTCTTACAGAAGCTTATTCTGTCTCTCTTATGCCACATTTGGACAGGAAAATTAACATTCTGTTTTTTCCCACTAGTTGCTGAAATCTATGACCCGTTTCCTGAAATTTATTCCCAAGGGGGTTGATTTCAACATTTTCAGCATAAAATGCCCTGTAGCAAGTACTTAGAGCTAACAGTTTTCATCTTTCATTCAAAATGAGATTAGATGGAAAGACGTATCTGAAATACTAGAGAGAGAGAAATATTAGCAAAAACTGAAACCCAACTACTGCTTAGCTGTGTTACCACTGAGGTGGCTGGGATCCTGACTCTAAAACTTTGATTCATTATCATCTCTTTTTCTTGGCAAGACAATTTGTTTTTAAACTTCAAATTCATCCTTCGACTGATTTAAAATCTATGTTGTGGCTTTTCCTTTTTTTCTCAAGAATCTTTAAAAAAGAAATCCTTGATCAACTTTCTTTGAACATAACAGGAAAGAGTTTCTTGGCTTACAGCTTTCACCTCCTTTCCAGTCAGAATTTGGACCAAGGCTTCTCTTTGGCAGTACCAGACTGTGACTATCTGACATCCTTCTGTTTCCCCTTTGCTGGAGCAAGGCTTCTCCTGTTCTTTCCCCTTCCTGCAGACAAAACAGTAACACCCTTCCTTCCTCTGTCATTTATGTCTTTTTTTCCCTCAGCTGTGTGCTTCCATGAAAGATCCCAAATGGATCTGACTTTCAGCCCAAAATGAAGACAGCTGTTAGACTCAAGAGTTGCAGAATGTTAAAACCTAACTCAAAGCTGTTGCCCTTGTTTTATATTGTAGACACAGATTGCTTTTTAGGCTGTAAAATTTTTTTTACGTCCCTAAAACAGGTGAGTTTCTTTGTGCAAGATCCATATTCTTCTATGATTTGCAGTGAAGTTGCTTCTGAGACCTTTAATGTTAATGTGTCACTTCTTTTTTTTCTTTTAAATGAGCACCAGAATACATGTTACACTGCCACTCAAACTAGTAGTGAATTTGTCTTGTTTTCCCCTGCAGCTTTCAAAGCAGATTTAGGAGAATGATCGTGTGTCTCTTGTGTTTGTGTAGCTTGGTACCTGTATTTGCTAGACTGGAAATGGAACAGGCTGCTTTTGTCCACATATACAAATTGACCAATATGAGATGATCATACAGAAATTATTTGGCATTCAGCAGTTTACGAAGTTGATGTTTAACTGGAGTTTTCTATTCAAGAAGACAGTCTTCCTAGTAGCATCTGCATTTGTGTCACGAGTAAATTTCAATATAGGCTTAAACCTGGCTGAGTATAGCATTTAATAAGTATTTGATATCTAAAATAGACAGGTATTTTAACTATTTTCTGAGTGCTATGCTATTGTGGATATTTAGGAAGAAAATAGTGGAAATAAATAAAATTAAACTTAACCTAAATTACTATTAACTTTTAAAACTGTCTTTGTTTACTAGAAGTTTTAACTTTTACTGACCATTTGTCAAAGTTATGTTATTTAAATGAAGGGGAGAGGAGATTTCATTGCTTTTATAATGTATTTTATTTCTTTCTTTTGTATGACTATTTTTAGCTCTCCTAAGTCTGGATATATTTCTCCTCTGGCACGCTCACTTTTTTTTTCCTTTCTTTTCCCAAAAAACATTCCTTGATTTATTTTCTAATGAAGTTATTACAGTATCGAGGTCACTGAAATTGCAGGCAAGCTCGCTTGTATATCTGCTACATACATAGTCAGGGCTGGAAGCGGAAAGGAGTCTGGCCTTCAGTTTGTCCCATTCCACAGGAATTGGCTTGGCCCTCTCCGCCCGCGTGCACATTACTCTTTTCCTTTGGACAGCTGTAACAAGCTAATACAGGAAGCAGCAAACAGCCTTTGCAAAACTACTCCTTTCCACTTCATACAAGTGAAATAAACTGTCTAGACTATCCAATTTTGGTACTTGGGACAGTGTGCCTTACCTGGAGCCACAGGCATGTGACATTGCTGTGCTGCAGGGCATGTTACCTGCTGAGCATAGTGGGAATCGGGTGCAACTGTCACCATCTCGAGAGCTGCAGAGTAGAGTCTGCATTTGTGTGGGACCTGTGGCAGGGCAACACTTAGTCCTATGTATTATGTTCATGTTCTGAGTCTCATTTATTGCAGTAAACCTATGAGTTAATCCGAGCTTTGTGAAGGAAGTATTTTGAATGATGAGGCTGTGTAATGGGCAGGGTCATAATAGTCAAATAATGACTCAAAAATGATCAAAACATGAACAATTTGTTACCAGTGTTACTGGATAAAGATTTCAGCTAGGATAAGATTCTACAGGGAGTATCACCCTGTTATTCTCCCTACTTTGTGGAGACTAGAGCCTGTTTCTGTTGCCATACTTGGTACTTTTAAAAGAATAAGGTGGCAGATCAAAACCAGATTAGGTTAGCTACTAAGCAGTCATTCTGACAGAAAGTGGTTACTTAACAAAAATCCTGCCATCAATTAAAATGCCATCTAGCCTTCAAAATTTGGTCTTTGCGAACACTACCTGGTAGTTTCTTCCATATTTACGTTTTTTATGTGGCCATTGATAGTTTAGCATTCAAACACTATCATATTCTAGGATTTGCTTTTTCTGTTGTTCTTTTCAGAGATCTCTACGTTATTGCTCACCAGTTTTGTGAGAGACCCACTTGACCCTACAAATGCCTAGTTTTTCTGGGCAAAACATAGGAAAGAAGACTTAGGATTTTGCAGATTCATTAGTTACAATTATCTAGTAAACTTTTTTTCCTCCCCTCTCCCCCAAGTTGTTAACACATGTATCTTTACAGTAGGATTATTCAAATGGTGTTTTTCTTCCTGCGTTATAAATGAGCTAAGTCCCCTACTACTATTCAGAGTATTTACTCAATTTGTAGATGCATACATTCATGCAAGTAATTAAAGGTGCTTTTCAGAATAACTATTGGTTCTGCAGTATATGCTTTTAAACCCACATTTTCATCATATTCTTGCTATGTTAATTTTTGTCTGTTTTGTTTTCCCTTTTAAATCCCTTCATTTACTATCAGAAAGTAAAAATTGTAGCAATACCAGTAAAATGATATAGTTTAATTGTAGAAATATAGGTATATAGTCTAGCTATATTAGGGATGATATAAGCATGTCTGCTGTATCATGGATGCCTGGGAAGTCCTGACATCAGCAGAATTCTATTGTCAAG
>JAUBOD010000129.1:1029225-1059437 GCA_032353885.1 Nothura maculosa
TTAGGGATGATATAAGCATGTCTGCTGTATCATGGATGCCTGGGAAGTCCTGACATCAGCAGAATTCTATTGTCAAGCTCTTCTTTTTTTATTTTTAATAGAAAATTGTTCTAGAGTTCCTAAGCAAACAGTTAAAAAAAAAATAGAATGGGATCAAAGCTTTGGACTTTTGACAGATAAGGCATCAGTGTAACTTAAAATATTATATACAAAAACGGCTTATTGGATGGAGAAAGAAATACGTTTATCCACATGAAAACCCATCCTGTTAAAGTTTCAGGTGGGAACACAAAAAGAGAACAGTGGTCTTTAACTTGAACCTGTAGTAGTGACAGAAAATTAAATTCCTAGTCAACTTGCTGCTGAGTCACTTGAACAGGTCTCAAACCAAGAAAACTCACAGGCCTGTGGGAGAATGAAGCAATAAAAAATTTAGCAGAGTGAGCCTGCAGGAATGTAATATACCTTGAACCAGCTTGGGTGAGACACAGGCTTGTGTATTGAGCCAAGTTTCCTTCTCCCGTGGTATAGAGACCAGCTTTTGCGGCTAGGGATCGGGATGATCTCCTATGCTGTTTCATGAGGCTTTTGGCTTTGACAGCTCCCCTCCTGTGACATGCTGAAAGTCTGGTTCCAGCTAACTTGTATTCTCACCACCTTTGGCATATTACTAGGAAAAGAGAATTTGTAGAAGGATCAACGTGCTGAGAGTGAAAATTCTGTCTTTCAGCCCAATGTATTTCCCAAATCACTTGAGCAAAACCCACAAGAGCTAGATAGAGGATGCTGCAGCACAAAAAGCAGCTGACCCCTTTAGTTTATGGGAATGTTGGGGAAGGGGAATGAAAGGAAGAACCAGTCACTTCATTACTTCTTCTCTAGCTCTAGTTTCACTATTTTTCTCTAAATAATGTATTTTCTCCCCTGAAGGCTTTTTAAATGTGCACGACAGCTGGGTGCTCACTTCTGTTTTGTGGAAAGCTTATGGTTTTCTGCAAGCAGGTAAACAGAGCCTCAAGTATCAGCGTTTCTACATTTACATTTCAGATACTTCTCTTAAAAAACTTAGAATTTTCTTTCATTATTACAGAACTAAAAGCACGTTCAGATTTCTAGTCCAAATTTTGAGATTAATTTTAATTTAGCATGTCAGCCTTTATCTTGTCAGAAATATCTATAACTAAATTATTAAACTTTGAGAAATGTAATCTCGAATATAAATTGTGAGTGATGCTCATCCCAGCAAATGCTACAGGCTTCCAGCGTTCTGAAGTGAGTCACCCTGGAACACTAATTCTCAGTTAACATTCTGCACATTTAGACACAGGCTGCCACTGACACATTGTTTCATCTAGTAAGAACTAGAAATGATGCATTATTCATATTCATGAGCCTAAACTAAAAGAAATACATGTCTATTTTTTTCTTTTATCTCCTCATTCTTATTTATTACATGCACAATGTCAGACCCCATGCTAGATAAACTATTTCAAAATAAATCCATTACATTGCATATCTGTAATGAGCTTGTCTTACCACTGTGTTCTTTTCAGGCAAGTTTTCCTGTTGTGACTCTGCCGTTGTGTGCCTGTTTAAAGGAAAGCAAATAGAAAAGGTCTCTAATTCACTGCTCTCATTTGACTAATGAACAGGGAGCATTATAGACAAACGTCCGATAGTAGTTACAAGACACCAAATCTCTTAGGTGCTCGTCTTGCCCATGTATTATTTAGCGCGGCGCGGAGGAGAGCCGCGCTCTGCCGGAGCTCTGCCTGGGCCGCGCTCACCTTACACGGCTTCGCGCTGGCGAGGGCTGCAGGCGGCAGCTTTTGTTTCAACACTCTTGAGCAGAAAACAAAGCGCCCTCCAGTAAAAAATAATGTGTCCTTATGAATTAGCAATTGTGTTTCCTTTTTATGAACCTTTGAAGTCAAGCAGGTAATAAAGTATCAGATACATTCAATACTATGTGATAACACATTTAAATGTAGCTGACACTATTGCTTTTCAAAATAATAAGCATAACTGCTTTTAAGGGGGTTAACATGGATCAAAATTACAGGGAAAAATGAATTTTCAAAGATGCTCTAAGGCTTCCTAAAACACTGGGCAGCAGGCAGCATGTACTAGGGAGCAGTGTAGATTGGGGTGTACTCTGTGTCGTTCTGCTCTGGTCACTGAGGAGGCGATTAGCCTTCCCGGGACACTTGCAGTGTCTTCTCTTGACTGTTTGCAGTGCCTAAAATAGTCACTTCTACAGTCCTGTAGGCCACAGACCCACAGTGATCTTCATCTTAGCATATTGTTGTCCAAGGTTCAGTAAAACTAAACTTTTTTTTTTGCTGCTGTTGTTTGTTTTTTTGCATGTTTCTCTGTTATGACAAAGAACCAGAACTTTTTCATGGGGAAAGGTATTGTTATCGCTTTGGAGTTGAAAGTTGGTGTAAGATTGAGGAGTAAGATTTTGTTTGTGAGAAAATCAACCAAAGAAATATCTCATAAAACAAATCCCTCAAGTAACACTTAAATGGTTTATCTTGTTGAACTGCAACCTCCCTGCTACTCTGATTCAGAACATTTATTCTCTCTGTGGTGCAGGGTACATCTGCTGCTTCCCAATGTATTTAATTTATTTTTAATATAGCTTTCAAATTTATGAGTAGTTGAGGAGCTGATGCTGTGAATGGGCTAAGAGATGTATATGGCCAAGCACTGTGCATGATAAAAAGGTGTGTGTAATCAGCCAGTGAATGTGACACAGAGTTGTCGTGTGTCTGTTCTAACTGATGCTTTATATTGTGAAAACCTCTGCATAATGCACAGCTACTTCATGCAGAATACCTTTTATGTACAATATGCTACAAAAACTATGCAGTTGGTGAACAGGTTAGCTTAATTCAGCCTTGAATTAGAAAATGCTTCTGGATATGAAATGAAGTACATAAGAAAGCATAGTGAAGGATGAAGGAACAATTTAAGGGTTATAACTAGCAGTGATTAAGGGACTGGAGCATCTGTTGTATGAGGAAAGACTAAGTGAGCTGAGCCTCTTTAGCCTGGAGGAGAGAAGATTGAGAGGGGAACTGATCCATATGTATAAGTACCAAAAGGGTGAATGTAGGGAGCAAGGGGCCAAATTCTTCTCAGTGGTGGCCAGTGATAGGACAAGGGGCAATGGGTATAAGTTGAAACATAGGAAATTCCATGTGCAGATGAGGAAGAACTTCCTTCCTGTGAGGGTGGCAGAATCCTGGAACAGGCTGCCCAGGGAGGTTGTGGAGTCTCCTCCTCTGGAGATCTTCTAACTCCACCTGGTTGTCACCCTGTGCCATGTGCTCTGTGTGTCCCTGCTGGAGCAGGGGGGTTGGACTGGATGAGCTCTAGAGGTCCCTTCCAACCTTAACCGTCCTGTGATTCTGTGTTAATAACTGTGGCAGAAATACCCCCAAACTGTAGACGGGCCCTTGTAGTTACCATAACCTGAAGTAGAATTGAGCTGGAAAAACATTTGCAAGAAGGGAAGTAATGTAAGAGTATACAAAAGTAATCTCCGTTTACTGCATTGACTTTGTGATATAAAGATAAGTAAAAAGAAAGCAGACTCAAATTCTCTTGACTTAAGGATTTGACCCCCTTACAAATCTGAAAGGTGTAAAAGAACCCTTCATGTGAGGAAATTTCACATATACAAACAGTAAGAACAACTATTTGGTAGCTATTTTGTTTTAAATCATCTAATGATTTAGGTTGGAAGGGCCTTCTGGAGGCCCTCTGGTCTTCATGCTCTACAGAGTTTCAACTTAAAAATTAGTAGTTGCTCTGGAGCATGATCTGAAAATTTCTAACAATGGAAATTCTACAAGTTTTTTGGATAATCTGTTCCAGTGCTAAACCATTCTGTGAACATTATTTTTTAATATTCATTTGGAGTTTTCTTTGATGCTGATTGTCCCTGTTGTCCCCTATCAGTTAATTCACTGTGTACCTCTGAGGAGATCCTGGTTTCATCTTTTTTTCTTATAGTTACACATTAAACAGCAAAGATTTATCCAACTGTGAATTCTTTCTTACTACCAGTGTGGCAGATACATTCAAACTAGGCATGACAATGAACTCTTTCTATTCTTTGAGTTTAAAAGAAGTGGTAAGTGGTCTCAGTAAATTTGTTCTTTATGGAGTTCTCCTTTTTCTAGAACGGAGATGGATGGAGATTGTCCTGTATTTCAAGCTAAATTTCCTTTTCCAATAAAAAGCCTAAAGGTGTCTGCAGCGAATTGTACCTTCTTACTTTTGCCATGTATTTTGCAACTCAAAAATAGAAAAAGTCTTATTTTAAATATTGGAGATCATAAAAATATGAAATAATAAACATGTTTAAAATATGTAAAAACTATTAAAATACACTTTTTAAAGTACATTTTTAAAATAGTAACAAAGTAGGGTAATAGAAATTCTCTGCCACAAGCTAATTATATTGGTCTCATGCTTCAGTCCAGCATTTAATGAGAAGTGGTTAAATCTACGCGTGGTAGATGCACACAGACAGTCAAGGTAATTTGCAGTCAGGCTTGAATAACAGTGCCACCCATTACTTGCCAGGATCAGGATCTCTTCTTTCTTGTCCTTGACAGTTGTTTGTGTTTGTCCGTAGATGGTACAGACTGTGCCCCTTCTCCCCCGCCAGGTTTGATCATGCCTGAACGACTACAAGGCAACAGGGAATTAGGCCCTTTCTTTTATGGTATGTTTTTAAACTGATGGTTCAGAAACCTGATGGTGAATGTTACTAAGCATGAAATCCCTATCCTGAGCCTCATCTATCTCATTTCTATACCTCCTTAGTCCTCACTTCCCCAGTTCCTCTCCTTCTCAACTAGTATATTGCTTATATATCACTCTACTTTTAGAGGTTTTTTGGGTTTTTCTATTTTTTTTCCTTTTAGTTTAGAAAATCCATTTAATCTCTTCTGAACAATTATTTTACTAAGCTAAATCAGAACGAGAACATACAAGATCCCAACCTAATTAGTGCCATTCCAGATAACTCTCACTTACAGCACAATAATCATACTGCACAGAACTATTTCCTGTATATTGTGGTCCTTTGAAAGGGACTTTTCTCTTTTTTTCTTCCTTTTTGGTTAATTTTCTAAATGGGAAATTCAGAAGAAAGAAGAGAAATTCTGTGTAGACTTCTTTGTACCTGTTGGGAGTAAATCATTAAGAGAAGTCAGAAATTTGTGATTATCATGATATAGTTTAATAAAGCAGTTGAGTGCTCAGGGATATGATAAAAAGTGATGTAGAGTCACACATTACCTGTCATTGTTAGGGTACCATCTGTTCTGTTTTGTATATCACTAACACTTAATAAATGTCCTTGAGAATACCTTGCACGGGGAAGAGGATAGAAAAGATTTTCATGTTGAGTTGTTTCAACCAAGTCCCTAGTGTTTGAGTTTAATTATTCCTGAGTTGTGTTGGATTTCAAAATAGAGTTCAGCTTTTTTTTCCATGTAGATGATACAAGTGAAATTGAAAGAAGGATTTTATAACCTTGCAACTTTAGCCAGTGTTCTGAGAGCTCTAAATTGGGGCCACGTGACCGTGGTGGCTCAGCCTGGGCAGAAATATATTAATGAGCACAGAAAACTGCATCTTTTTGTGAATGAGTGAACAGAATGTGATCCCTCACAAGAGAAACGAAATATCTGGGTGAAATTCCTGGGATCATGGCATGATTCGCTCAGATCAGGTAACTTGCTAATAGGTCACCTATTTTCAAATGGTAAAATTTTAGCTGGTTGGTTTATTGCTAGGAATGTGTTTTATTATCATTCACTTGATTATTACCTGTTTTCATGGTGGTAGGTCACCCCTGTAGAAAGCAAAGATAACTGTGTTTAGTCAGTCACACTCCATGATAGGAACAAACATTTAGAATGCTAAGATCTTGCCCCTTCTATCTCTGAAAAATAACTAGTGAAGTAAACTGAGACTCTTCTTAAAGAAACTCTTAAAAGGTGAGTACGAAGAGTCAGGCACCACCACCACAGTGGAGGACCTAAGAAAAAGGACCTAAATAAAAAAAGGTTCAAGATGAACCTTATGCTAAAAATACGTCTAAGTTGTGATTCTTCTGGCTCCATTATAAATTTCCAGAAATCCCTGGTTACTTATGTTTGAGGGCTCATAAGAATCTCATATTTACTGATT
This sequence comes from Nothura maculosa, assembly GCA_032353885.1. Lineage (NCBI taxonomy): Eukaryota > Metazoa > Chordata > Aves > Tinamiformes > Tinamidae > Nothura > Nothura maculosa. The sequence goes on from JAUBOD010000129.1 coordinate 1,035,442, forward strand.
TATTGTCATTAACAAATCTTCAGAATTCAGATTGCTTGGACCCTGATTTACAAGTTAGATGATTATGTTGGGGATTAGCATCTTAGTAGAAAAGCATGATGGTTACAGTTTTGAAAATACTGAGATTCTGCCAACTAGAATGAACAATAATCCTCTATCTGATATGTGGGGACAGTTTTATATAATTATATGCAACTGATATTATAGAAAGAAGGAGTTTTGCTAATGTGAAAGAACATTAAGGCCAAAGATATCCTGCAAGCAAATGGGAATTAAGCAATTTGTCTCATTTTTATTTTAGCTGAAGGAAGTAATTGAACCTTTGGGAAGAGCTGTAGAATTGTTACCTTTTTAAGTTTGGATTTTTTTAATCTTTAAGCAAATGATCAAATGAGAGTGTATTCTGCAATCAGAAGGCAGCAGTTGCCCAGAGTCTTCTGAAGTCTGTATGTTTCTTGCACACTCTCGTGATCTTCCTAGCGCAGTGACTCTTCTAGGTATGCAGAGACCTGAGGATGACATTTGAACTGTTAAGATATCTTTCTTTTGTTCTCATCAAGGGTACATAGACTTAAACAGTTTTAAGATAGCATAAATTATACATTCTGTTCTTACTAAACCTTTACAAATTATTACTTTCCATATATAACTGTGAAGCAGGTCCAGTTGCATTGTACTATCAGTAGATTTTCTGAATAGAATTGACATTGAAGAGGGTGCTTTGAGAGAGAAGGTACTTCAGATGGAGAAGTGGATATTTCAGAGAACTAGAGTACTCTGAAAGTCATAACTTACAATCTTATGGTTATCCCCAAAGTCATAACCTAAAGAAACGTAAGAAGGTTTTAGTCAAAGGAGGCCTCCTTACCCTTAGGGTTGGCAAACAGTGGTTTGGAAAAACAACTGTTATTTAAAGATTTAGACAACTTAGAGTTTTCAAGTAGCTTGGGACAGCCTTGGCCTACCAGCTTACTTGTTTTTCCCCTCTTACAAATAAAATTTCTGTCATCTATCTGAAACAGCATTGCAGGCTGTCTTTACCTGCTGTCAGCGTGTTCTGCAGGGAACTAATCTCTTTTCTCTCCACTGGATTTGCAAGAGCGATATCAGAAGGAAATAAGGGCATTTTGAATCTCATATAAATGAATCTCTTTCCCTTTGCAACGGGAATTGAACTTTCTTGCTTCCTGCTGTCATCTTCTCTGCATTGGGCTACATTTCTCACTTTGACAGTGGAGGAGATTTCATTACTAATACTAGTAGAAATAAATAGTTCTACTGGAAAGAGATAGTGCTAATACTGTGTAAAACTGAAGGTAGAGCAAAGCATTTCTTGATGTTCCTCAGATAAGTATCTGAATAAGTAGAAAAGAAAAAGAAATAACTGACATCAACTTTCCAGGCACTGTATTTATGAAGAACTTGGAGTCAAAATTAAGCTAGGGTTGTATACAGTATTCTTTTTTTCAGTTTGTTACATTTGCGTTCTGATGCATCCGTATTCTACTATTCAATTTTCAATTATATGTACGGAGTCAGTAAGTCATAGGCATTGTGTGAAAAAAATTGCAAAAATATTTTTGGGATGATTTTATACATGTCAGTGGTCAGAGTAACCACCAAATGTTATAGGGCTTTTAGAAGGAAAATCAAGGGAAGGAAGACATTTCAAATATCATCAATGAAGCTAATGATACTAATGATTTTAGCTTGGAGGAGTTCTGCTGTGATTTCTACATGCACAGAAGCAGCTGTTTCTCCGAATAATCCTGTTCAACAGATTTTTGTGATCCTACAGTAATGAGCTACAGGAAACAAGTTAAAACCTTGGTGTTCAGAATCAATGAAAAACACATATTGAGCAATGCTGAGTAAAACACAGATCATTAATCATGCAGTATTGGTAGTGATGGTAATTTTTTTGCTTGCTTCCCCATAAAACTTCCACCTTTATGGATGAAATAGTAGGTAAGTTGTAAAGAGTAGCACTAAGAAATATAAATAAAAACACAAGTTATGTTATAGCTCCTGCTTAAGATATGTCGTGACCAGAAACATAAGCTTACAAATGTTAGAATAAAAAAGAGGCAATAAAATACTCTTTCTTTGAACGCTTTTGGAGCTCTTCTAGGGCACTTTTATGATTCCTCGTGCCAGCAGAGGGGAGGATTAGACCTAACTGTAGGGACAGAGTGGCTGAAGGGGTTGTTCTTTTTATTGACTCTGTCTGGTTGCTAAATGTGACCATGAGAATTGTAAAATCAGTGAAATACTTTATTTTATATCTATCTGAAATGGAGTCCATTTTATTTAGCCATTGGGTAGTCATATTTACCACTCTGCAACTGCAACATGTCTAAAGTTTAAAACTGATTCAGTACGAATACCTGTCAAGATGATGTATCAATATAAGATGGTCGTATAGAGGTACAATGCTTTTCACTTAAAATGTCATTTGAAAGTAGTTTAACTCTTTACGTACAACTTCTAGTACTAACACAAGTGATAGGTTTTAGCAAGAATTGAGGTGTGCTTTTTGCTTGGAGACTGTGCTTCTACAAGCCTTATGCATATTCATGGCCAAGTGTGTGAACTGCTAACTTGACTTTGTCTTTAGTATTGACTCTTTATGCCCAATGAAATTTTAAATTTTACCCTATCTGTGTAATGCCACAGTGCTGCTTCCGACAACATTTGATGGTAACTGGCTTTTCTGTAGAAGCATAGCAGCTCTCGACCCTTCCGTCCTAAGAGAAATCTTTTCTGATAAAAGAAGGTACCTTGTGTAATTTGCTTCTTTACTGAGACTGCCTGACAGGAAGACACAAGGTTCGTGGTGTGTGCCTTGTAGATTGTGGTGAGTAGGTTATTATTTACTAGCACTCTCTTCGTATTAAAAGGTGCACACAAGGGGTTGAAAGACGACTGCAGTTTCACTATTCTGTCTTGAGACCATATGTTCTCAACCTGTGTTATAACATGTACAGGTGCTCCCTGTCTGTTATGGAGTGCTTACGTTGTATTAAATAGTACATAGTAAATAGGCTGTTGTTTCTCTTGTAGGCAAGTCTAATTGACAGTAACTGGTCTGACTCAAATTTGATGATTTTGATTGAGTTCCCTTTTAACTGAATCAGTAAATTAAGTAGAGCTGAAGCAGCAGAAGTGGCTTCACTGGAGACTGTGGGTGGAAGAAATTGTGTGTCTGTCTTTTGAATTATGTATTTGCATTTTGGTTTTATATTTGCTTAATCTCCTCATGGAACAGTACTTGCATCCTCACTGATCTTCTGTGAGAGCCCCTCACCTCACATTTATGTAACTGATTTAAATTTTAGCTCTACTTTAACATTTACTGTTGTACATTTTCCAAATATCTCTTCATCCTGTAACACCACTGTAAGCCCTTTTTACCGTAGCTAGTAAAATACTATAGGTGTATTACATTTTCCAGAAATTATTTCTTCTAAACACCTTTAATCATTTTTGCTGTTCTTGAAATTTCTTATGGTGGTCTAACTGCGTGGTTCTAATTCTTAATAGAAGAATTGTTTGATGTGTGACTCAGTGCTGTCACTATAGGGACTCAAGTTCAGCTTTCTTGGATGAGTGAGCCCATTTTTGTGTGCAGACATTCCTAATCTGCTTACTAGCTTTTTTTGTGCCAGTGTATGGTTGCTTCTATCTTTCTCTCCATTGCTGCTTTTAGGTCTTTTTGCCTCCAAAACATCCTGCTTTGTATTTGTTCTCATTGAGAAAGAATATATTACAAGAAAGCGATAAGTTTTCTGCATTTTAACAACCGTAGCGGACCCAATGCTTCTGTCAGATTTCAATATCCTACGTAACATTGAAGGGTTCTTGATCAGAGTGCACGTACACAACATTTCAGATATTGGCATTAGTATTCACTAGGAACTTAGAAAGTGAGATATAAATGCTCAGTGTCAGGATCACGGTTTTAATGTCTGATTGATTTAACTTAGCGCTTTTCTCCTGGGCTTTTGTCATCTTGACAAGCTCAGCAGAGAAATGACAACACTGCATGTTCAGAGAGAAGCTTCTTTTTGTAAACTATCACTATTTTTTAAAAAATATATTCCCTCCTCAGCTTTTTGCTTTATTGATAGTAAAATTGTAACGCTAGCTTAATTTCAATTATTCACCAAATTCATATTTCAGTTGTTTTCAAGATTCATACTTGAGATATATAATTTTAAGCATGTTGAAATTTGGAGTATTGCCACATTTAAGGGTTGTCCCACATAGACCTATGTGTAACAACATATTTTATGTACTTGTGCTTTTTTGTTTTGTTTTTTTTTTCTAAACGGTACATAGTGCAACAGCTACAGTGGAGAAAAGCATATTTGTATATGCAGAAACATTTACTTAACATTTTTGGAATACAGGTTTATTGGTTCATGAAAAATTGCAGAGAAACAGTCTACATTGAGAATACTAGATACACAGAATATTTATATACAGAATATTAATATTCTGTGCATGTCAGAATTGCTGGGATTTGGGAATGCGAGATATGAATTGCCACAGAGTCCAGCTGCTTAGTATGAAAGAAGATTTATCCCTTCCAAATCATCAAAATACTATAAGAAACATGTCAGTAGGTTGTTGTCTTTTTGTTTTTTATTCTGAGTAGACTTTTTTTAGATTATTTTTCTATATACTTTATCCACTCAGACATGAAGGATTACTGATATAGTATTTTGCAAAGAACTTGTTCAGCTGATACCTGCCTTTAAGATCTAAACATCAAGTGCCTGGAAACAAAGAACCTCCCAGGAACTCAGGTGTGCTCTGCCTGGTGCCCTGTATTAAAGCTGCTCTGTGACCAATTACTCTCCAAGCGTACCCCTCTGCAAACCTCTTGGGAAGCTGGAATTGTTGTCAGTACTGGATTTTTTAGTCCAAACTATCTGCACTGCAGGTGCTTGCTTAACGCTCTGGAACATTTTAGTAACAGTTCATTGGTGGAGTTGTCAGGCTATAACCATATGGTTGCCTGTAGAGGAATGTGCCAGCTTGTTTGTCTGGACCACATTTTTGATTGATGAAGACATCATTAGTTAGCTAAACTTTGAGCTTAGCTGTCTCAGAAACTGTTCCTCACTAGAGAAGCTTCCATGCTTGCAGTGGCAAAGACCTGGTTAGGACTTTAAGACTGCCAAGTGCACAGTAATATTAAATCACAGTGGAGATTTTGCTCATCTCCCTGAGGAATATACAAAGAGGGGCCATATCACAGAGAACAGAAAACTGGCTTCAAATTTCACATGTTTTTTTCTTTATCATCATTTTGTGGTAATATATAAGAGGATGTAATTTATGTAATGTGTCAAAACACGGTGGATTTATTTTGACTGTCTGATGAGATGCCTCAGTAGTTTGTCCTACTTAGCCGCAATACCATCCTGACTACCAATTTAGATTCCTATAAGAAAAGATCAAAGCCTTCCATACCATAGCTCTTCTTGGTTCCTATCCATTCTGGCACTCTGGTTATAAACACAAATTGGAGCAACAAAGCCCTTGCACTGTGTCTGTAGCTGCAAAGGACTGGCTTCCACGCTTCCTATCCTCTCCTCTCCAGTGTGCTTTGTAGACCTCATGGACTGCTGCAAGTCATGCTTTCCCCTCCTCTTTTGGACCTCAAGAGAGGGGAGGAGTCACCTGCCTTGGCATCACCAAGAATTATTTTTGATTATTTTTAGAGCTTTGTGCTGTCGTGTATAAATGATTTTAGCAAAACTATTTGCTAGTTATTAGGACAAGGATTTTTGTTTAACTCTTTTGTGAGCGGTGTCTGCTTTTCCATCAGTTAAACTGTTCCATAAACTCAGTGCTGATTGCCGTGATGTCTCCTGAGAAAAAAAGATTCATAAAGAAAATGAAAGTTTTGTTTTACAAGAAATGGCAGAAACTTCTTGAACAGCTGACGTGCATTTAGGTTATAGTTAGAAGTACTGTAATATTCTACAGAATATCTCCATATGAAAATAGTATCTGTGTGACTGATCTGTTGCCTGGTTCTGTTAGTGCAAAGCATCAGTGAGATAGATATTGTGAAGTTAGATACTATCTCACTTTTTGGCACTCTTGGAAATACTTGGAGATATTGTCTGTTGCTTTTCATATGAGCACTGCCTATTTTCCTTGAATGTGTAGTAGCCCTCTGGGAATTAACGCTGTGTATTTACTCATGCATGATGTACGAAATCTATCTGTTGGCAAGGGAGCTGTAGCAAGCAAGAAAGACTGAACATGAAGACCTATGAATCAGCTTCTGCCTTTTTGCCTTTTTTTCTCCTCTTCCTGCTGCTTTTTGCTTTCTACAACAGTTATCATCACAAAATAATTCTTCCATTAACTATTGCTTTGAAGATAAAAGAGGAAGTAAATGTTCAGCCTGAAAACAAGTACCCTTTTTGAATTATCTGAAATTTTGTTGCATTTCAGGTTTCAATACATTTTTACAGACACACAGAAGACTGCAGTTAATTTTGTTTATGGACAATTCTTTGTTTATCCCCTACTAATTATTTAAACCCAAGTACTGCTTTTTAGCAGGTTGATACTAAACATACTAAATAAATACACTGTTTATCCTCCAGGTCCAGCCTACAAACTGAAGTGTCCTGAATCTTGACTTGGACTGTTTGGTCGAGACAATTAAAACCTTTCTTTGATCTTCTTTTTACTTTTTTTTTTTCCTCTCTCTTTCTTTTTATCTTGTTTTCCTTTACTTTATCTACATATCTCATAAGTAATTTTTTTGTCATTTGATATCAGCATCTGAGGATATCGGCATCAACCAAGTCTTGCACACTAAAGTCTGAAAATCAACCAGGTAAATACAAGAAGGAACGTTTTAGCTACCTGACGACTGTGGATGAGAAATGTGCATGGAAGAAAGTATTAAAACAGCTCTAGAAATGCTGAATTATTTTGGTATCTAGTAAATAAAATTGCAAATTTTCTGAATGCAAAAAAAATTGACTTCCATCAGAAGAAATAGGAAGAAAAAGATTTTCTTTTCTGAATAGCTCTAAAGTATTGTGTCCCAAGAAAGATAAAAATGAACCTGAAAAGGAAGAATCTAAGACATACATGACTATATATATAGATATATAAAGTTTTAAGAAAAGGAAAATTGTTTGCAAACAACTGTTTTGAAACAGGCCATTTTTGAATAATTACCATTTGATTTTATTTTAAGCATTCTGCCATCATCTGACAGAAATGATAACCACCTTGCATGGAAACAAAATATATTTTTTTTCTGATTTAAATGTTCAGTGTTAGTATTGACATTATAACATTTGCAATATTGTTTTATCCCAGTCAGTGCATTTCAGAATCAAAAATTGCTAGTCTATGTTGCCTTTTTTTTCCCTGAGAAAGCTGTACTTGCAGTGCTCAATTTCTTGAGATTTTTACAAAAATATCACTTAGAGAAGTATTTCTGACATGTCGGTCTTGTACTTTGAGAATTATGTATGTGAAAGGTCATAATCTAGTTTCATTTATCATGTTCTGATGCACAAACTTCACAAGGGACATCACTGAAGAAGGAATGTAATTAGTCATAGAACTTTTAAACTCACATATTTTAATCTTCTCTCAGGAGATTTCACACACCTAGCTGATGTAGTATATTGCAAAGTATTTATAAATGTAGTATTAACCAAATACAAAAACATTGTTAGTATTAATCAGCTATTTTAAATATACTTTACAGAATTGTTTTTTGGTTCCTAGAGATCTTCAGGAGAATTATCAAATGATTAAGTGGATAAGTAATACAAAAAAAAACACTTATGTAATATCATGTAGAATGTCTCAATAAGCTCAAGCTAATGTCCAAGGAGGTGTGATTACTTTCGTAAATGCATTTGAGAGATAATATTGTGGATAAGGAAGAATGATATAAATTATAGTAGATTTAGATCTAATTAATGTAGAATTAGACCAAAGGAATATATTGATGTGAAATCATTTAGACTGAAAATTTGTTTAAGGTTCCTAACTATTAGAGAGAAGATTTTATACAGTCCTCCAACAAGATAATGAAACCAAGAAACCTCCCACAAGAAGCTTATTGAAATTATGGCAGAATAAGAGTAGTCTTGCATGAATTAATTCTGATTTTGCCTCTTCTTGTGTTGTGGCTTCCAAAGTGTCTGCAAGATGTGAGTGATAACTGCCCATAGCATTTGTACAGAAAACCAAGCTATAAGATGAGGTTGTTAAAGAAAGGGTAGAGTGGTAAATATTGCCTGGGTTCTCCCCTGTTTCTGCACTACCAAACAGGGGGAAGCTCATCCTCTTGTGAAACTTCTCCATCTCCCTGCTATTGCTGCCAGTTCTCTCCTCCCCGGTAGCCTGACACATTGGGGAGCAGTCTCTTTGGCCCTGGTAAGTTGGCAGTAGTTTCCTCAGGGTGTGAAGTGCATCGCAGAGGGTGCAGCAGCAGCCTTTAATTGGGACTTGAAATTCAGGGGATTGAAAGGGTTTACATGTTGTGCAGTGGGCTAACAGAATTAGAACAAGTCAAGGTCTTGCGCCAGAACAGAGACTGGCAAGTGGGTTGAAGAGATGGAATGTAGAATAGAGAGAGGCTTATGAAACTGAAAATTAAAGAACATTTTCACTGAACAAGCAATAAAGTTCAGAATTTTTAAGGAGAGATCACTGTGGTCATTTTCTGAGATGTGTTGTATAACATAAACGATAGTTTCTACATAAGCATCATTAAGTGGTGAGGATCTTTTTCTTTTTTTTTTTTTTTAGTGTATATTTACTTAGAACAGTCCTATATTTTGGAGGTGGCAACGTCCAAACTGCAGTGGCAGAATGATCTTTTAAGGTCAAAATGAATTAGAGAATTTGATAAAGTTTGATATGTGAGATGTTACACGAAAGAAGAAATTGTTTTTTATTGCAGATTTTTTTAACAAAACTTTTAAGACATAAGAATGAAGTAGCTCACTTCGAAAAATGCTGAGATGGCTCAGGAAATTTACTTAACCTGGAAATTAGTATTTTGCTGAGCTGCATGACTTTCTTACCACTGTGATCCTGGGCTTATTTTGGCTCTGTACTAGTGTATAGTACTTAATCTGTCATTCCTGAATGAAGAAAATTAGGATACGAGCGCAGTGAGATGTATCCTGGATAGGTGTTTTGGAGTTTGAATTATGTTGGAGTTTGGCATATACGGGAGTTTGAATATATATATTAATATATTAATTATTAACAGTCTATTAATCTATTAATAATCTCAGTCTATTAATAGGTTAGATATTAATAGTTAGCTATTAATCCTGTGTGTCTTGCCCCATTCCTGGCTTATAAATCTGAAAGTAAGGCTGATAGTCTCCCCTAAGAGGAAAATAGGTTAGCTCATCTAATGAGCTTTCTACATATAAAAAAAATGTGTTAGTACCAAAACAATGCAATCTAAGGCTAAAAAAAAAGCCATGTAACATGTAGCCAAGACATTTTAATATGTGCACAGAGTGTAAAGGAAAAAAATAGATAGTCCAGAACTTACAATGATCTGTTCTTTCTCAAAAAAAATGACCAGGGAATATGATCAACATAAAACATTTTTCTGGATTAGATGTTTAGGCAAAGAGTACATTTCAAAGTACCTTTAATTATTGAGTTAAACTGATCATATGATACAAAGAGATAATACTCATAACAAGTAACTACTGAGAACATAGATTAACAGGTATTTCAAAATGTGAATATGCCAATATTTAATAAAAGCAAAGTTACCTTAAAACGTCTACAAGAGAATTTCTGTGTATGTAAAACACTGTTTTACTTTCCTAGAGAACTGTAATCATTTACTTGAGATCTGTGAGATGTTAAACAGAGCATAGACCACTTAAACTTTTTGGTTTTGTACAGGAAAAAAAGTTACTAAGAGCTTTAAATTTGAAATCATATCCTAACAGCACCTAACAGCAGAGCTGTGAACCATTCTAGCAGCAGCAGATGCTTCATATTAGTAGTACAGCTTTCAAAACAGATGAAAAGCAGAAAAGCAGAAAAACACATAGTATTGTAATTAGTCTAAGCTCTTTGTGTTGTCATTTGCACAAACACTCCAGAAGATGATGTCATTATATCGAGTAAGGCTGGTGCAAAGACCTTATAGGGGATGCATGTTTGTATGTTAAGTGGTCTTTAAATTTCTAGTCCTAACCAAACTAATTTCAAATAGTGCCTCAGGTGCTACTACTGATGTGAGGTGTGTAGTCTCTTTTGCTTTGTATTTGTACTATGTCCATGTTAAATACATGTGTGATATTTTGGTACAGCCTGTTTTATAGAGGAGGGAAAGTACAGTATCTGTAATGGTTTGTATAGAATGAGAAGACAAACAGATTCTGCAGAGAAACTTCTAGTGCCTGTGTGAAGTTGTAATTGCCAAGGCAGTTCTGATTCCTGACCAAATCCATAAATTCTCACATCTGCAGTGGAAGTGCATTTTAATAAGTGTTATTAACTGTAACAGTGTTTCAGTTAAGTGTTCTAAAGTATCTCTACTCAAATCCTCAAATGCTGTGACTTTTAAAAAGTGTGTATATTTATAATATGTATTATAATTGTTATATTTTATATTAATATATCAATGTTATATATAATGTATTTGTGTGTTATCATATATTACATTATATGTATGTATTTATATATTCAGAGTTTGCAAAGATAAACATGTTGGATGTTTTGAGATGATTTAAAGCTTGTGTCTCATCTGAAAAATATAGATCGTAACTTGTTGAGCACTGTTTTCATTTAGATCATTGGTGCCTAAAGGCAAATGAGCTGCAAGGCTGTAGCATTTTTGCAGAATATTTGCAACCCTCCCTAATATCAAACCATAACAAGGTATGTCCTTCGTATTATAATCTTTCATGTTCCTGAAAATTTGAAAGTTTGTCCTTTGGCTTTGCTATACTTTTGACCTTCAAGCTTCTGTCCTTTCTTCTTGTGGAAATATAAATGTGAGTGGACCTGATATATTGATAACAACCACTTGCAGTCTGTGTTTTGTTTGTGTTGCATTGTTTGTTGTGTTTTGTTTGTTTGTTTTTTTACACCAATAGGAAGGAATGTAATTTAATCCCACCATCCAGAATTAAATACTAGAATTTGCTAGTGGAAAAGGAGCATTAGGAAATGTTAAATGTATTTATTCAAAGTGGTTTACTGAAGTATTTTTTGCCACATAAATAGCATTAGGCCACATGTATATCTCCTCTCTTCACCTCAAGCTGAATTACCATGAACAAGAGCCTGTAAAATTCATAGAAACATGAATGGAATAATAGACTGACTTGGCTGAGCACCAGAATTTGAATTAGACAGTTTGCCAGAAGAGATTAGATGACTCTTGTGAGCCTTCCACTGATGCTTTGACAAGTCTAACTTAATTCTGAAGCTCATCCTTATCCTGTGATGCACTTCTAAATTCTTAATTTTACATTTTTTTGAAGAATTCAGGAAGGAAGAATCAGGGCATCTGTATGTTTTGTGTAGTAGAAACATTTTGATGAATTTTGCAAGCTGTAAAATAGAACTATTAAGCAGTGAGTACATACACATCTGAAATAGTTTTGGATTTGAAATTAATAGCAAAAAAAGTGCAATAGTCAAAAATTTAAAAGCTACCAATGTCTTATCTACTTTTTAGTTAATGAAAGCTATTATGAATTGCAAAGGTTAGTATTCATTTTATGCTACTAATGCAATGAACAATTAATTCTTTAAATTTCTTGCAAGTCATCCTGTATGCAATACAGCCTAAAGATTTTATAACTTATTCTCTTCAAAAAACTGAAAAACACTGTGTGTCTAATAAGGATTATATACTCTATAGCAGATAAGCAGTTATGGGCAAAGCCTGTAGTACTTGTGTCACAGATTTGAGATGACTGATGCTGGCATGAGCAAACTCAAGTTACTTTTTTCAACTTGACCAAATAGGAGTAGGTAACAGTTACTGAATTCTGGGGTTACTTATTTTCATGGATAGTGTAATTCAAAGAATAAAATGAGTACTACTTATAATTATGTGGAGAGACAGCTGGAGTCATACTTTTTTTTTTAATGGATGGTAGGAAATCTCCTTAGAGGCCTCAAGCCTCTCCACTTTGCTTTTTTCCCCAAGGAGTGGCCCACAAAGGCATCATAAACAAAGGAATTTTTATTCCCTCAAAAAAAAAATCCAGCATGTATAAAATAGCACCATATTCATGATGTTGAACATCTCAGGCAGTGCAGAACAGCTATTCAGCTTTGTGGGTCCTCTGGGCCACTTCCTGGGAAAAGATAAAATGCTTACGCATCTTATACAAGTCCTGTGCTATCCCATCCAGTTCACTGGGTGCCATACATCAGCCCAGCCTTGACACTGCAGTCCATTCAAAGCCATATTCATCCAAATACCTAACTGTAAGCAGAAATGAAATTAGGACAGAATTGCCTTTTACAGCAAATTTAAGAGTTATTTAAGGGGTTTAAGAAGGATATAGAATATATAGAAAAAAACAATGTCTTCAGAATGAACTGATTCATCACAACTGAAGAGTATTAGAGCAAACTACTTAAAATTGATCTATCCCTTTTCAGGGATTTGGGATTTGGACTACGTTTTTCTTTATGCCATAATGCAAACAGGAATATCATAAGGTGCACGATTTGTTGCCTGCCAAAAGGCTTGAAAATGGCTATAGTCTAGTGAGGCCTAGAAACTCCTCAGGTACATGTTTTTAAGACCATATCCCTGCATTGTTTTGCAATTCAAAGGGACCCAACATATGAAGGCTCTATAGTTTTGAGGGATTATCATTTTATTGATGTCTCTCTCTTATCAGGAAAGATAAAATACCTGACCAGACTGTCACTGATGGAAGATAGCCTCTGTAGTCTGTTTCATTATTTTTTCTTGAATAATTTTAATGAAATTTACTATTGGACTCAGTGTAGATTTCTTGGAGGATTCAGTAGCTGTTTTTAATGGCACTTTATATGTTTTCCATAAATATTTAAATGAAGCTACTTGATTTTTAAGTTCAGTAAATGTTCATAAAAAAAGCTATATGTTTCTGTTGAGAAGTATATTTAAGGTATTTTTAATGCATATTTAAATATACCATGGTTGCAGGTTTGAGTATCAATCAATTTTTACTGAGGACAGAGGGAATCAGCTGGAATGTGACTATTTCCAAGTTCAGAAGGAATGAGATTTTTTGAAACTCATAATTACAAGGCAGCACTTTAATTATTGTCACAAGTGGAGCTTGCATGACATTCTAATCCAGTGCATCTTTCTTTCTGTTTTTCTCAAAAGAATTGAGCCACCTAATTTAACAGCTCAACTGTAAGTGTTATCTGGTAGGTTTTCTGCTTTCAGTGAAATCACGTTTATGATAGAGGCAGTTTACTGGCCATGTGCTCTCTGTTCTTCTGACCTGGTAAGCCTGACTAGAAGCTGATCTGCATTGTGGCTAATCAAGATGCTTCGCTTCACCTCCCTTCTGTCAGCATACAAAAGCTTGTGTCAGGAAAGCTTTCAGAGGTAATCAATCCAGAAAAATAGATCAGCAAAAGGAAAACATCATGCATAAATATTTCATTGCACTATGTAAGCCGGTTGTTTTAAGTAGCAAAACAAACAGCCTGCTCTGTTTTCTTTACTTATTTGAATTGTGCATTTAGTTTGTATATAGGTAATGCATATGTGTTTATATGCAGATATCTGAGACATGTGAGATGATTTTTGCTGTGTTCTAGGGCAGACAAATTCCTTGACTGTATAATGTTTGGTGACTGTAGCAATAATGCAGTGATACTCCATCTCAGTGTCATAGCGTACTCTTACTAGGGTATTCTTTCATGGTAAAGTTTATTATGACTATAGCAATATCTCCCCTTTATTGAAGTTAGATGTGGCCATGGGCTTGGCAACTGTGAGACGACTCTGGGATACACAGTCCTGCCATAGTAGATACTGTGGTAGATGTCTCAAATCACCGTTCCTCTGATTTACACTGATGGGAACGGCACTGTTAAATGGGGAGTGGTCTTTGCAAAGCAGGATTGTACTAGAAAAGGCTAAATGCTAAATACACATGCACGTACATTGTACCTGTTTGGTACTCAGTATAAGTGTTTTGGTTACCTGCTGGAAATTGTCATGTGGGTTTATAGATAAGTGGAATATACTTTTCACAGGAACTTAAAAGCAAAACATCATGAAAAGGGTAACGTCACAATAGTGTAATCTGCATATGACAGTAGCAACACTGTTAGAGTGAAAATGAATTCAAAGGGATTAATAGTGTCTCTGGCACAGTGGCTTCTTGTTATCAACTGGATGGTCAATGAGAGCGGGATCAGATCTGTTGACTGCATAAAAACAGAAATTTCAAGTTTAGACTTTTATTTTGGCAATCTAGAGATGTAGATTCAAACACCTTATTTTCCATGTTTTGATCAGTGTAGATCAGATCAATGGAACATCTTGTGATGCTTTGTTAGGAATCCACCAGATGTAATCACATTCACTGTGAATTGCGGGCTGTGTTCTCATGAGTCTGAGGAAAGAAAAACTAAAGTGAACCCTGTACCAAGGCAACATGGAGTTAGAACTCCACAGAGAGCATTTGTGACTGAGGAGTTTCATTACTGCTGGTGACACTCTGAGAGGTTTGTCTTGTCCTGGAGCTTCAACTCCTTTTGAACGGTTCAGCAACATTTTGAATTGAAGAGCATTAGACTTCAGTGTATATATTCTGTTTTTTACATATTTTGTCTCAGACCAAGTACTTTCTGTTTTATATAATGTATATTTTAAACAGGTATTTTGTCTTCTGCATAGTTTTACAGTGAAATATCAAGCATTTTTTTTCACTGAACTGGATTCTAGCACAATTACTTCTTTTTATTTGCACTCAAGAATCGTGATCTTAAGACTTCTTTTGTTCACTATAATCTTTGCCAACTGTCTCGTGAGTTCTCTTAGAATGTTAATGAATGAAAAAGAGATATTTCTAGTATTGATTCTTGCAAGAAAAAAAGTGATTTAATGAGTGGAAGCTTCTGTCTCAATGCTCTTTTCATATCTCATTTGTTCATTTTATATTATAGTAATTCTACATGGACTAAGAATATGTGCAAACTCTTTTGAATGTTAAAATTAACTCCAGATGTATAATTGTACTTTAAGACATGCACAAATTGCAGATGGGCAGTTTACTTTTTATGGAAGTATATTTCCATTAATGTTATTTTTTTTGTTGCTAAGAAAATCCTTTTAGAAACTCCTATAGAACAGCCACTCAGATGTGAAAGCTACATACTACTTATGTGCTGCAGTTCCTTTGGAAATGTTAAAAGCCATTCAGTGTAACTGTTTATTTAGAAGCTTTCTATGAGTCATTGGGAAAATGTTTTAACTCAAAGTGAAGGATAATAGAAAGAAAAACATCTTCATTATATATCCTAGAAAAAAGTTGGATGAATCTCTTATTCATACCAGTTCAACAAAATTTTTACTAAACCCTATATAATCTCTTTAGCCAGACATCTTCCAGTTAAAAAGTTCAGATTTTAGCAGGATATAAATTTATTTATTTTTCTTCAGCAGAAATTCTCAAAGGTAAATAGAGTATTTTATCTGCTGATTAAAGGTGATTGTAGCTATATTTTCTCTGGCTTTGAATATTCAATTTCTGTTTTGAAGTGGGACAGTTTAGGTCATCTTGCTTCTGTGTTATGATGCCTGATCAAAGAATATTATTAACCTTGGATGAGCAGATATATGATGTATGTTATGTATATAGCTGTAGTATGGCTGTACCTTAAGGCTTCTTCCTTCTCTAAAAGATGTTGATACAATATTTAAAATTTTCTTCTTCCTCTAGGTGCAATTTGCAGCAGTCTACCCTCTCATATTTTAGGATGTCTTCAAGGCCACTTTAAAAATATTTGCTCATCTTGCTGAGTAGGTTGTAATAGCATTTTATGGTCATTTGTGGAACTCTGCATATATATTAATTTTTATGAGATTTCAGTTGCTCGAGAAATGATTAAAGCCATTCTGTTCCCTAACACAATAGGTCTGACTTTATCTACTTTCACATTACTGAATCTGTTAGTAATTTGAGTTATGTTCTACATCCAGTTGTTCCAATATTGCAAGAAAGTGTTTTCCTCCATTTACTGCGTAAGGAGATTTAAGTATTAAGTATGACTGGATCCTTTACAAAATGTCAACAAATCTGCTTTGGACTTGTACAAACAAACTTTTTTGCAAGCTGTTTTGGTAGAAGATTCAAGCTGTCACCTCTACAGCTTGCATCTCAGGCATCCAGTTTTTACACACAAACTATTTCTTGAGACACAGCTCGTAATGAAGCCAGAAAGTGAGAGTAGTGGGTGGGTTGTACTAAAGGTTGTAGCAAAGGCCAAGCATGAGCGTTCAGAAGATGATTGAGAAATACCAGCAGTGGAAGCCATAGTTCTTTTTACTTTTCCGTAAAGATTTGTGCTGCAATATATGTGTGTATTGGAAGGCCCGCGAACCGAATGCACCCTTACCTCACTCTGTCCCTAACACGGAACATTTTTTCTGCCCTGCAAGTATTCACATTGTAGTTTGTTAATCGTAGACACGCATGAGGAGTTTGGTGGGCAGGCAATGTTGTAGATAGCAATGGATACTTCTGAGGATTCTGCAAGTGCCTTAGGGACCCTGCTTGACCCCCAGTGCCATAACTCAGGGAACTTTTACCAAGAATACTTGATGGAGTTAGGTTTGGTTAAGTAGAAATTGGGTCGCTATCTTAGAGCATATGAAGACAAGGATTCTGTCTGTGAAGCTGTTACAGTATCAGCCTGCTTGGTACTTTGCTCCTGGGGACTCTCCCCTGACTTTTGCAAGGAGAAAGGTGAGACTTTCCACATGTAACAGAAAGTCTGTGACTTGGAAAAGTCATTAACCATAAAACTCCTTCACCTTCTTAATCTCCTGCTGGTTAGGGGATTTTAAATATCACACTTGATTAGCACTGAGAGATTATCTCAATCAAGTTAATCAAGTGTAAACTATTGTTCACTTCAAGTAGTGCAAGTAAAAACCTGTGCTTCTGTGATTTACCCTGATAAGAATTTTTTTTTTAAATAATAAAATGAAATTTGCTGAATTCACAATACTGAACACAGAAAAATAATTACATTCTCTTTTATCTTGTGATTCCTACAGCATTAGCATGACAAATGATAATGCTCACAGTTTTCTTATGACACTGTCTGATCCAGTTAGAATCTCTTCAGAGCATTAATACATTTATCCTCTGGCAGTGCTGAGAAGAAAGGATGAAGAAAACTCAACCAGAAATTGATATCCATAGTTAAGTGATGGAATTTATTCTGGTTGCTATAAGGCATATGACCATTCAAAATTCTATATTTCATCCTTGCAGCGGGTAAAGAAAGGAAATTCTCAGAAGAGCAGTGGATGCTTAGGTGGGTTCTGTATCACAGTGACTCACCATTGCCAAGGTAATGAAAGAGAACTGTCCCTAAGAGTGAGAAAGTGTTGACTTATCTCTGTGATTCAGATATTCAAGTGTGCTGATTCATTGAAGAATAGGATAAGTAAGTATAAGTCTGAGCAGGACTTTATGCTGTTCATCATTTGTGTTATGTTATTAGTGCGTACAGGCCACGTTTGAGATTAGTTCTCTGAATCAAAATCAACAGGGCATAATTACTTAGCTCAATTAGATAGCTATCTGCATTTTAAAATCCCTAACTTTGTAATGTTGCCTAAAGAAATATGTGTGGCTTGAGCGGAGTTGGTGACAGAGCTGGGAACTGATCTGAAATCATCCAAGTCTGTCCAGTGCATCAGCCCAAATCATTCTCCAACCTGAAAATTGCCTCAGTTCTGCCACAGGTCTGTGCTGTGTTCAGTCTTTCTTTAAAACAGGAATGGTAGCACTTACTCCAGACTGAATTTAAGATGTAGTACCTTCTTATTCATTGATCACTGTAAGATCTTTATTAAAAAATACATTGTCTATGTTTGCTCTCAAAGTTATTTGAAACTAATACTTTTTTTCTGACGTAGTAATAATTTCCATTTTAGACCAATGCAAGAGAAAATTCATATCTAGTAGTATCTTAGAGTATCTGTGCACTCTATTATATTGTGAGCATTTGTAAACAACGACAAAAGTACAGCAGAGAGTTTACTTCCAGATAAGCCTGAATAGTGAAATAGGAATAATTTTCAACAGATGCACACTGTTAAGTCATGGCTCTCAGAACAGAGAGCTAAAGCCTAAAAAAAAAAACAAAACTAGATCCTACTCTTATGTGTGGATCAGAATGTTTCATCTCCATTTGCATGCTTTCAGGGTTACCTCGAATGCCTCTGATAGTATTTTTAGCATTTTAATTCTCCACAAAAAATATGAAGGCCTGAAGGATCATACAGTACATTACATGTACCTTACTGTACATGTACAGTGTTCTCTACAGAAGCCTTTTATTTAGAGAAAATAAAGCATAATCAGATATTCATTGCAGACAGTCTGTAATAAGGGTTACTGAAACTGAATTGTGCATTACAGACCCATTCATAATGGTAATAGCAGTCTGAAAACTGTATAAAATGAAAAAAATCTGCCATCAGGTCAGGTCAAAGAATATTATTTTTCATTATTTAGTCAACCTGAATGCCTGAGGCAGAACAAAGACTGCCTTTTTGTTTTCTTTTTTTTTTTTTTCTTCCCTAGAATTAAAAATTCTAACCCACAGTTAGTCTGTAGGGAAATTTGCAGTCCTGTTGCTTCAGATTTAGAGAAAATTTTGGAGCAGTTTCCTCTTTGACGCTCAAAAGCTGGATTTAGCAGAGGTCCTGTTGCAATCTCCAAGGTAGCCAAAAGAAACTGGAAAAACATAGTAACTGTATGATACTAATTTTTTAACAAATTTTATGTAAATTTTTAAAAAGTGTTAAGTGTTAACAAGTTAACAAATGCATTACCTATAGTCATGAAAGTATTGAAAGAATTATGTAAAGTTTCTCCTAATGGGGCATTGAAAAATACTTGATTTGGCAAAATTCTAGTTCCAAAAAAGGCAAACAGAAAGGAAAACGCAGAGCTAGCAAATACAGTAGGTTTGGATAAATTGTTAATAGAACTACAGGTTAATAAAGACAAAAAAAAAAAAAAAAAGCATCATGATGTATTTGATATGACATACCTTTGTAAAATAGTTATTTTAGAGTATTTGGCTCCAGAAAAAAAGGAGAGAAAATATTTTTATAATATCCCAAACCAGCCACAGCACATCACTTCTGGTATGTTTAGGCTTGACAGTTCTCTATCTGATCATTGTGTATTACCATTGAAATACCCTGCAAATTTTCGAGTTACAGATGATAAGAAGCAAAATGTTTGATAAAATGGCACTACTTTGAGTTACAGAATACTTGAGAAATTGTTGCAAGAGAATCTTCAGTATGTGTTGGTCTTCCAGCTTTGTCTTTTCCAGGTGCTAAACTTCAGCCTGCACCTCATTGACCAACAAAGTCATTGCTTGTTGCCAGCTACACTGAGCAGTCTTAGAAAGCAAAGCACAACACCAAGGATTGACTTTTGTCCTAATGGGACATGATTCTCACTTGTAAGGAACTGGCTTTTTAGAGTAATTACTTCTAGACACATGAATGTAATGAATCAACTGCTGGGGTTCCATACCCCTCTACCCTCTAATGCACAGTGTTGCTGATGCTCAGAATCTCAGAGTGAGAGACAAGTGGAAGTTGGGTAGGTAAAAGACTACATGCAAGATGGAGCTGACTTTTATAATAACAATAACTATGTAGTCAGAGTGACTGTAGTGACTATTAGGCAATAGAATTCATTATTTTGAAGGCGCTAGATTTGCTATTTTGCCGTTGTGCTTACCAAGATACATTTACAAAGGTGTTTGGGTTGTTTTGTTTTTGACCTTGAACAGTTTACAGTTTCATCTGAAAATACAATCACCTTTTAATGAGTATAACAGAAATACTGTAACTCAGAGCTGCACGGTGTTGAACCCATCAGCAAACTTTGAAGCTGCCAGGTTTTGTGCTTTCCACTCCTCCGTTCACTCATCGTGCTATGGACTTCACAATGAGAAATTTGATTCAGGATATGTTTTGTCTATAGTGTTTTTATAGATACTTAAGAACAACTATTAATTTACATTTACTTTTATTACTTTTTCTGTTGTGTTGATCAGTGAGCATAAGGATATGACAAGAAGACACCTTTTATTTCTTTTTCTTTAGAGTGTCCATGATTAATTTTTTGAAGAGTGAAGCAAAAGAATAATCTTAGTGTAAATAGCAAGGCCGTTATTAAAAATATTACTATTGTTAGCTGGTATGATGTGAGTGGATGATTTTTATCCTTAATTAAAATTTTTGGAGACATTGGATCCCTTTTTACCCACCCTCCCCCTCTAGATAGTATGGTTGTAGGAGGTGATGAATAGAATAAGAATTGAATTCTTGCTTGCTTCACTAAAACTTTTACTTGTTTTTCTGTTATTACTTTTTCCCATTCCATTCCTTTTCTACTTTCCCCAGATATTGATTTGTACAGAAGTTTCCTAGCATATTTAATGCGTTCTGCTTTATTAGGTGGAAGCAACGAGAGATGATGAGAAGTTTGGGACTTGATGTCACATTTTATGGCAGGAACGGAGACTAAAGAGTTGGAACACAGGGAACACGAAAACTCCAAAAACATCAAGATAAATCAGATGTTTGTCAAGTTTGAACTTACATGAACAATTAAAGCAACTACACTGAACAGAGGATGCAAGAATATTGCTGGTTTTCTTGGCTGAATAGAAAATCTTAAAGGTAAAGCATCATGGGTATAGTTGTGGCTAAAACAGTGCTGATAGGAGATGTGAACTTCTGGTCACCCATTTATAAACAAGATGTTTGATGCCTTTGATTTGGTTTAAAATCAGAAATTCCACAGAAGCTACGTAATGTATTTTATGTGTATTATACTGACTAAATTTATGATACTGCATCAGTGCATAGACTTTATTTCCAGATGTTCAGGCATCGCCTTTAAACAGCTGTTTAGTAGAACTAGATGAGTAGAACAGAGAAGAATCACTTAGATTCAGAGACTGAGTCAGTAATTTAATAGGGGAAAAAAACCCTTTTGAAGAAACAGAGCAATTTGCAACAATTCTTCTTAGAGTATTACTGAAAGAGAGGACACCTAGTGGTGGTTAGTGCTTCTATACAAGCACATGCCTTTAAAAAAGAGTTTGTATTTGTTGCTATGTAATAAAATTAGTAAGAGCTCTCTCTTTATAGTTTATGGAAGACCAATTCTCACTGATATGAGATTATAGTTTGCTGTGATTAAATCCATTTTTATTTAAAATATACATTGTCATTAAAGAGTTTGCCTTTGTTTTCCACCTTTTGTTACTTGTTTTTCTAATATTAAGCAGCTTAATATTTTATTTTTAAATTGTATAAAAATTAAGCTCCTTCTTGCAGGTTATCTGAAAAAAGCTTATAAAAGATGTTTTCATTATATTTAACTTGTCTGGTAAACATTACAAAAGTTTTGCTATCAAAATATTGCTTATCTCTTTTGTGATACTTTTTGCTCAATCCAGCACAGCAATTTTTATGTTCAAGTTAATCAACATTTAAATTGTGCCTGTGGTTTGGAGAGTCCTTTGGAATGAAACTTGTGAAAATCATCATTTCAGATTAGGAAGGTTTCTAATTTTTCTATTCTTGTACTGAGCATTTAACATGATGCGTTACAATTATTTCTCCTTCAGGTGCTTCTTTACCCAAGCATATATTACCTCAGACCTCTACATGCAGTGTACGAAGCTTAGGATTCATCGCTTCTTTTGTGGATGGGCTCAGGATGCCTATAATATTTAAATATTTATGTGCATTTTCTCTTCCAGTCTGTATTCTTTTTTTTTTTCCCAGTTATCATGACAAATTTAAGCAGAAGACCTAGGAGGGATGAGGAGAGATTAACATATCATTCTTTAAACTCATATTTTGACTAAATAAAATGCATAACCTGATGTTACAAATATAAACTATGTTGCAGATTCAGACTATCTCTATACTTGTGAAGGAAAGTCCTGTTAACTTCTTGTCAAAAGGTGAGAATCCCTGTACATACAGACGTTCAGGAAATGAATGTTTCTGGGGGCCTGTGAAAATCTCTACGGATTTTCATACAACATACAGCAGAAAAACAACATTGAGTTCATATTATAACCATGTTCTTTTGAGATTTGGCACATGGCAGAAGTGTTTGCTGGGAAGCTCTAAATCTTGGTCTTACCCATCAGCTTATGAAAAATGATGATATTGAAAAATCCAACTGTTTTTTAAAGATATGTAAGGCCAGAAAATCAATTTGTGAATTGTGGTAAATAATGTTAAGTGCCAAAGTACCAGCAGCCTGGCACTTTGTTGCAGTGACGGTGTTTTTTTTTTCTTCTCCTAACTTTAGTAGCAAGGAGGATAAAATCAAATTCACTCTTTTGATTCAGAAATTGATTTCCTTGACTTACATATCTGTAAAAGTCAGTGCACTAAACTTCTTCCCAGATAATTCAGCTGTGGAGAAATAATCCAAGCAAACAGATTAGTGCCACATTCTCACTGCAGTAAATGTAGTTAGTGAATATGACAATAAGCTGAAGTGTATCTAATCAATTTGAAATAAAATTGGTATTACTAACTGATAGTATGTACCATCAATCTTTAAATGGGGTTACGTTAAACATTAGTTCAACATAAAATGATGGGGAGGGAGGTGGTTCTCTTGGAACAGGGTCAGACATGAAGGCTTTCTGTTTTATTATTCACTACCTGAAGGAGGTTGTTAAAATTCAACCACCATTTTGTTTCATTGATAGCCAAAAGTCCATTAGCCTTGGTCAAGCTGGAGTGAGGATGAAATATGCTTGCTTTTATCTCTCTGCTCCTGCATCTTGTACATGAAAGCATAAAAGTGGATTCTGCAAACCTGCTTGGATATCCTCTGTAAGGATGCTGTCAGGGTTCTAGTGTGCCTTCTTAGTTTCAGCTGTTAATCTCCTCCGTGTGACAGTTAAATATTATTGTTTACATGTTTTTCTTTTTTAGGTCATCTGTATGTGTAAATATACAAGTTTTTATCCACTCTTTGACATGGTTAGCCCTGGCAAATTCAATATTTCTTTGGAAGTAAGAGACACTTATATAATCAAGCTGCTCAGGTGAAAATCTTTTTAAAACTCTGGTCTCTTTCTTCTGCGTGGAAAGGTTATTAACTGCCCCATTTGTGCTGCAAGAGTATGATTTCTCAGGTAAGATGATGTATTTTGTGATGATGTCACTGAACTTACTGTTACAGAATATTAGAGACAGGAACAATATATTAAGCAGTCTGGTTGAGTTTCAGCAGAATCTGAACATACTGATGTTGCATACAACATCAAGAAAGAGATTTACAGTTTCTGTGAGGCTTTTCATCAACAGTCATTTCCTGCATAGTAAAATTTGGAATCAATTTCATTTCTGTGAGGTCAAAACATTATCTAATTTTCGTATTTATTAATGCCTTAGGTACTATCCTAAATGGTTTTGCTACCACTTTATAATTGTAGGATCCCTTTTACCCAAGATTTTTAAATGTTTTGTGATGATACAAGTTTCTCAAAACCTCTTCAAAGGAAGTTTCCCATAAGCCCTCTTTTTACATCCAGGGAAATCAAGTCATGGAGCTCATTTTGAGTGCAAACTCAATTTCCTGGTGCCTTGGAGTTTGTTTGTTTGTTCTTTGTTTTTGTTGCTTCCCCCTTGGTAGTCTTTTAAGTCTGATATCTTGGTATGGCAAGTC
>JAUBOD010000129.1:1063683-1075154 GCA_032353885.1 Nothura maculosa
GACTGACGGTCACATGAATTGTTCTTTCACATGCTGTAGCTTTGGAAGAGGATCAGCATAAATGTAATTTCTTCCTTGGATGTGTGATGCACTGAAGTTACTGGAGATCTGTGTGTATGTGAATAAACTCAAACTTGTAAATAAAAACAAGTTCTAAAGTAAAGAAGTACAAGTTCTAAATATATGAATTCAAGCTGAAACCATGTATAACTTAAATCTGCAACTGTTTTTCATAAAACTCTATGCAGACTGATATTTCGCTTTTCTTCAAATAACAAAGCAAAAATCTATCTTTGATCCATTGGGTGTCGTAAGCCAATTTCCTGTTTTCTGACAGATTTATATTAGATTCCTGTCATGTATTCTCCAGTTACCTGTAGTTTTATTCTAGGGTGATATCAGTGAACCTCTTTTTTTCTTTTTCCCTAAGTCTGCCATGAAGCCATAGTGAGACACCCTGTCAAACCTTTACTGAATTTCTGTGGGCCACTGAGATTCTGGTTCAGAAGGTCAGAGTACGGAACCTTCATTTCTTCATTTCACAATTACATAGCCATCTGCTGCCATCTGCCTGTTTTGTAGACATGAGTCAACTGCATCATTAGTTTTACCTGTCAAATTGCAGCTCTTTTGTCTGGTTTTAAAAAACTGCTAGATTTCTGTTGCATTTCTTTAACACTCAGCTATCTTTTCAGTATGCTTATTGATCTATTTTGGCTCTTTATCTGTGCCTTTGTTGCAAAGGCTGGAAGATTTGGCAACAACTGAAAATGAACAAAATCCAACTAAACAAAAAACACCTTATGAAAAATCTGTCCTTAAAAACATATAGCTACAGATTTAACAATCAAGGTCTTATTCTATCTACTTGGAAATTTTATGTTCCTGATTCTTATCTATTCTTTTTATTTTTCACCCAAGGATATTTACATTTTTTCCTCTTTGTTGAATCTGAGAAGAACAAAATTAGTGTTGTCTGTGCTATTTGTATTTCTCACAACTCTTATTGTGACAATATATTGCCACATTCCAATGTACTGTGTGGGATCTAAAAAATGCTAATTCCTGCTGAAGTTTCAGAAAGGCTGCTTCTTCCCCCCTTCTTCAAAAAAGTATCTGAGACTGTAAATGATGGAAGTGAGACTACCCAACTGATCCAAGTGAACAGATCTCTAAAGGTCACAGTTGTACAAGACTACCAAGACTATATGTTGAAACCTGTGATGCTTCAGTGTGACAAAGTGTAAAAGGAGAAACACATGGCATAATATTAATTTATCCTTTTTCTCAAAATATTGTGAGACTAACACTGCGATATATATTGATTCCATTTTCATTTCAGATCTTAATACTTCCTTAGGTGTCATTTTGCATTTCTGAAAATTATGGTACATGACCAAATACTTGGTTTCTCACAGCTCATCCATTTGACCATGTCCAGCAGTAAGAACCCATTTAAATTAGAAATTGTCAATATGCTCTTTAAGATCATTTGCTCATCACTTTAGTGATAAGCACTGTAAGCATCTTTTGATTCATATACAAAAATTTAAACTATAGATGATGAAATAGTAAAATAAAGAAAATAATAAGTAGTTAGGACATATCCCATGAGTTCTTATCAGCTGTATCAGTCATCATCCAATCTTATGAGACTTGTCTGTGATTAAAAAAAGATCCCGTGGATATGATCTTTTTCAGGAAGTTAAGCTGCTTCTTCAAAAGTATTTGATTAGTAATTTTGGATTTTTTTTTTTTTGCTCTTCTTATAGAGAAGAGAGCAATAGTTTTATACAAACATTTTCTTTTACACTCTCTCAGGAAAATGCACAGGACAATCAAGGATATTTAGTGATTCTCAAGTTTAACAATAATTTAATAAGAAATATCAACTGACATGAATACTTTTTAGCAAAGACTGTTTTTGCTTCAGGTAAATTGGAACAAAATTGGTTCTACTTTCTGCAAATAATGTAATCAAACTGTCAAACCACATTGCACATTAGTTCTTCAGAGAAATTTCACATCATAAACAGGGTAAAATCTAGGAGGTTTTGTTTGTTTAATATATTTTTCCTCCAAATATATCTTTCTGTAAACTTCTAATATAGACATTATTAAAAACAATCACAACCCTGGGGAAAAATGCAAAATGCAAAATCCTTGTGGAAAATGTCATCCAAAGGAGACTTAAAATGTTTACTTTTAAATATTTTTTCTACATGCTGTATTTCTAGATTTACCCACATTTTAACTCTCCCTCTATCTATATGTTTCATGAAAATCCTATGGAAAAAAAGTGCCTTTCCCAATTCTACAGTGATTAAAAATGTAGTTCCTCTAATATTAATGGCTGAAATGGGCATTTGAATGTTTTTGCTGTTCAAACAACTACACAGTTAAATTTACTCAGTATTTTAAAAAAGTCAATCCTGGAATGACCTATTTTGTTTAGAGAGTTTTAAGCAACCTGAATTGCTTAAAAAAACAAACAAAAACAACAACAACAACAACAACAAAAACCAGGACAATCTTGCCTCAAAATGTAATGAAAGGAATAAATATTCTGGCTTTTAAGAAACTCAGTCTATTCTTCTAAGGCTATTGTTAAAAAAACAAACAAACAAACAAAAAAAAACCCACCTGGTAACAATATTCTCTTTTATCTGAGCCATAAAGAATGACTTAAGTTCTGTTTTTTTTTTTTCCAGAAACTAGAGGCTTTTCCTTAATTCTTCGTACATTTGGTAAGTAGCTAAATTTGCATCCTTTATCCTCCATAGATTCAGCAGAAACCACTACTTAAATTTACTGCATAAGTCCTTGAAAAATTTTGCAGCATAGACACTTTGAACCAGAGTTTTTAGCACTGGAGGGATTCCTCCTGCTATGATCTTCGAAGTAAGACTCTTGCATCTTTAGCATCAAGCTATTGTTACTTTTATCTGTCTTCCTTCTGTAAGTAATTTCATGCATTTTTGCCACTTAAGAACAGGATGCTACCCCTTTTGGGGTAAGTAGGTCATATTTGGCTTTTTATCGTTATTGGCATTCTCCTTATGGCCCTATTGTACTGATGTTAGCTGTAATGCATATGCTGAAGCAACCAAGATAATATTAAGAAAAGATTTCATAATCACTGCTCATGCATGGAGAAATTTAGTGTCCCTACTTGTATAATGTAGGTCAGCTTCCAGTAGACAAAGAGGCACCATGAGCCTCCATATTCCAGATCAGCAGTTCGGATGCGGGAGTACAGGGACTGCCCTACCTGCCTCCTATGCATGGGCTGTCGCCACAGGGCTCAGTGCTGGCCAGGCAAGAAGGGTGCTGTGCTGAAAAACAGTTTCCTATCTTGGTGTAACACCTTGCATGGCTACTAAAAGCACTGTAGAGATAAAATCAAGCAGAGCAGGTTATCAGTTGGCATCTGTTGGCAGTGGATAACTTGAGTATTTTGAACAATTCTTTTGTGAATTCTTGAGCAAAAAATAAATAAATAGTACAATAAATAATGATTGGAGGAGAATAGTTGTACTGATAAGTCTGTTAGACCATTATTTTTACATCGTATTATTGTTATTTCTAAATGTTATACATGAGAGGGTCTACCAGGTATTGATACTGCAATATCTTTTTTTTATAAATAATAGGGGAAAGATAAATAAATATACAGGAGGGAATAAAAGATAATATAGCAGCTACAACGGATTCTCCAGTCTTCACTGTCAGTCACAGATGGTTTTACTTTTGTATCGTTCACCTTTTCTCACAGCTTATGTGCTGTATTCCTAAAGACTTAAAGTTCTCTAGAATATGTTCATTTTGCTTGCTGCAAGGACAGCTTCTATATTACATATAAGGATGGCAAAGGAGCATTGTCAGCTACTCTAGAAGAGGTCATATTCTCAGATTTAAAATTAATTAGTTGCAGTTTTTCTCTACAAAAGAGATCTGAGACTGGAATGGTTCCAATTTTCTCTTCTGTTGAAGGTGGGCCATTTAAAACAAATGAGGAACTTCTTGGCCTAATGAGAGTAAAGCGTGAGAAAGAAATCAGGCCAGGCAAAGTTTGAGGCAGAAAAAAAATAGTTAATAGTACTGTCCTTAAGCAAAATTAACCAAACAAAAAAAGCTGGAAAAGGTAGAACAGGCATCTAAAGAAACTCCGTTTACAAAAGGGACATGATGTTTCTTCCATTTGACAGATTTTCTGGCAGTAAATTGCAGCTATTGGAATTAATAATCCTTTAGTGAGATATTAGCTTGAATGAAAAAGATTTTCCTCTGGGAATCAGCAGTTTTGTTCCTGAAATTAAGCAAAGAGGGCCTGTATCTATGGAAAATATTAAAAGATGACACAAAAATTACGATTAAAAGGGAATTTATAGTTCAAGGTCAAGTCATCTAGTTTTGCCTTCATATTCTTTCAGAAACAACTTTCAGTACATTTACCATTTTATTTCCATATTATGTTTAAAGTTCGCCTGTGGATTTTGTCTGTGATCTCAGATACAGGAAAAATGTTTCTTTATAATTTTATACTTTTAAAATCGGTAATGTTTTTCTTTGAGCTGCTTCTGTTCAGCAAAAATTATTCAGGATGAATCAGAATCAGAGAGGCTTCTCTTGTGTTTAAATGGAATAGGTTTTTTTGACTTTTTTTCTGGTTCTTTTTTTAATTAGACACATTGTATAATTCAGGAATAATAATGTACTTTTCAGTATAGCTACCTGTGTAACTTAGATCAGAATCTGGGGAAATGGACAAGAAAATGGCTGCAGATCAGAGTTAGTCTGTATAGTCTATCTGCTTAAAGCAAAACTTCAGTAATACTTCTCAAAAGCAGCTGTAAGTAGCTCTCTCTGAACACAAACTACATCCAAGGTGTTATCTTTGCAGACTCCTAATCTTCCGACCAGATGTGTTATTAATAGTCTTTGTTTCACTACCCCAACTCTTGTAAGATCAGATCATTATATATATATATATATATATATATGAAAGATAAAACTTGGACATTTTTCTCATATTTCATACTTTCACATTTCAACTTTAATATAGGTTCTAGAACTAAATTGTATTACAGCTGAGGAGATTACAGTGAATGCAGTAGATGAGGTACTACAGGAAAGAGGGAAGAGCCTTATGCAGCGAGTAGAGGAGGGCTCCACTGGGGCCTTGGGCCTCGCTGCCTTGCCTTGCCATGTGGCTCTAGTGAGGGGGTGGCAAATCGCCTCTGCCCTCATGTGACAGTGGCTCTCCTTGCTCTTCAATTTCTGAGTGGAAAAACAGTGCTGAGCAGTCACAGTTACAAGTTTTCAGTGGCTGTTTACAAAGTGCAGGTTTTAAAAGTCTATCATTCATCTAATTTGAGTGGATCTTCACAGACACACAGTTTCTTTCAGAAAACCTGCCCTGGTTAAATTTCAAGTTCCTGCTCCAAATCATAGCAGAGGAGTGAAACCTACCTTTCCTCTTTTTTTTTTTTTTTTTTTTTCTCCTTCCCCCAACAAATAAAAATATATTTCAAAATACCCCATTGACACTATTAAATTAGATTCTGCTCTACCAAGTAAACAAACAACTTCATGGCAATTTAAAGGGGACAATTTATAAATTAAATCATTTTATCCACTGTTTACGGTTTTAGAACCATGTAAATGTTATCACTGGTAAACATATCAAAAGTAATTGAACCAGACAAAATAGCTAATACTCCCAAAATTAGCTTCATATCAACAAAATTAAAAACTTGAACTTACAGTGGTAAGATGGGTTTTTTAGAAAAGGGAATACTTTTTCTTGTTTGAGGATGTGTTATCTAGACTCTATTGCTCCTGCTACCAATTCTGTCTTAGCTAAAGAAAGTTTTACAAGATGTGCTAAAAAAAAGTTGTATAATTCTGGAAGCTAAATTAAATAATTTTAACATTTAGATTATCAGGAAGTTTCAACCAATTTGTTTAAGAAAAACATTGAAGAGATTTAATGTATGCTTATAGCTCCCAAGTTAGACTTGCCTTATTAGCACTAGATTTACAATCAAAATAATAGGGTTTTTCTCCAACAAAACCCTCAGTAGGACTTTTTTCCCTTCCTAAGGGTTTTAGAACAGCTCTTTGCATGTGAAATTCAGCTGTTGGATAAGGATGCCCTCTTACGGAGACTGTGGGCACAAAAGCTTTGTAAAGTTTTCAGGATGTTTGCAGGACTTAACAGAGGTTTCTTACAATTGGATTTTTAAAAAAACTATGGAAATTGTAGTAGTAGTCAAACATGTAACTGAAGTAGAGACTGTTTTTGAATAGAGCACTTAATTTCTTCATCATAGGCTTTTACAAAAATCTATTAAAGGAAGCTCTGTCTTTCGCTTCAGCAACACTTGGATTTTTTTTTTTTTTTTTTTGAACAGTATTAAGGAAGTATGGTTAAAAATGATGGAGTGAAATTTTAGTCAACTAGTGACAAAACATGACTTTAAAAACAACAGAATAGTTGAGTAGTTGGGGAAAGGCCTCATTAAAACCCAAAAGATTAACCAACATCTGCCCACATTATGTAATTTTATATGTAGAAAATATACCTAATAGTGAGAGTTTATCTTATCTCAAAGAACTGGCTGATCTACTACTATATGAGATGATAATGCCCTGGCACTAAGCATCAGAATGGGATCCAGTCTTTGCCTGGCTGAATGCAAGTTGTTTGACTTTTACAGAATGTATTTCTCTATCCACTTCACCTATTTTGTTATTTATAATTAAGTGGCAAAAGTGCTTATTTGCAGTGTAATACGCATCAAATATGGCAAGAGTTGAATTCAATGAGTTTTTGCACTAAATCCTTATCTTGATCTTACTATATTGCTGGCCTCATCACTTTTAATAGGAGAGAAATTTTTTTAAAAAATGGATTTATGTTTTAGAGATACTCATTTCCTTTAAAACAAGAAGCTGAATTCAGCCTTCCATAGAATCAGTTGATTCATAGATGAATACAACAAAAGTTTTGAGCTAAACACTAAACAAAAAAGTTTTGAGCAAAAAGTAGGAAATAACACCAATGCATTGTTAGAAGAGGCTGATTAAGGGAGCAGTAAATGTCCTGCCACCAGCCACTGTACAAGTCTCTGGCAGGAAGCAATGTCTATTGTACAGCCTCTGCGCCCTGTGACACTGCAGCTTAGTGAAACCCTGGAGACATTTCTCCCAGACTGCTGCTTATAAATTAGTTTTTGCTTAAATGGGTTGTGCTACAGAAAAAGCTTTAATTGCAGTTTTCTACTGTTTTACGTTTCTAGTGTTTTTTATGTTAGATCATTTCATAGTTGTATTTTACTATCAGATATATTTTGAAAGATCTTAA
Source organism: Nothura maculosa (assembly GCA_032353885.1). Lineage (NCBI taxonomy): Eukaryota > Metazoa > Chordata > Aves > Tinamiformes > Tinamidae > Nothura > Nothura maculosa. The sequence goes on from JAUBOD010000129.1 coordinate 1,071,053, forward strand.
TGCCTTTGTTCTAATAGTTGACTAGTTCTGCAGCACAAGCCAAAGGGTCTCAATAATGTGGAACAGCAAAGAAGTCATTACCTTTTACAATTAGTAATCAGTCTGATGCAATGTCCTTCTGAATTATTGCAGCAATTTACTGCTGCTTGAATGAATTTACTGCTGCTTAGGTACACACAGAATTTTGGCATGTATATCATATATGTCGATACTGACTCAATGTAATGTTATCAAAGAAAATCTTCAATCAAATTTGATGATGAGTTCTTAGACTACTGACATAACAACATGAGTCACAAACACGACAGTGTTACAGAAGGATACATTGCAGTGACTTATCTTAAAATACAAGAGAAGATGGATAATGTCATGACAGAAAGAAATCCCTACCAGGTTTATGTAATCAGTGACATGAAATGGCACAAATTTTAAAGGAAAAGGACAACTGGGAAGGGAAGATTGTTATTAGTACATGTTAAAAAAGCCAATGAAAAACAATGATGAAAAAAATAGTTCTTTCTTACCATTCACAGGCACGGAGGAAGATGTTGACCTTGGCTTACAGCAGAAACAGCAGTGAAGCAGCTCCTTAGACAGTAGTATTTTATAACTGACAGTAACAAAGATTGCTGGGAGAAAAGCAGGATCATCATCATTTCACCTATATCCAATTCTATGAGGAAACTGCCCTCATATGGCCTAGTGCCACAAATGACGTGGCACTAGAAAGAGGAAGCCAAGCCAAATCTAGGAGGATGTCCAGAGTGGTCCTGGGATGTTCTTTGCTATTTCACCTACCCTAGCCCTACTGTACTGAGGCAGCAAGCTAGGATTAGGGCTAGTGTTAGGGTTAGGGCTAGAGTTAGGGTTTAGAAGGAGAGAAATCCTAGAGCTACAAGGTGCATGGCACTAGAAACAGGAAGCCAAGACAAACCTAGGAGGATGTCCAGAGTGGTGCTGGGATGTGCTTTGCTATTTCACGTACACTAGCCCTACTGTACTGAGTCCGAATTCTACGATTAGGGCTAGGGTTAGGGTTAAGGCTAACCTTTCATATGGCCTAGTGCCAGGCTGAAATTAGAGGCTAGACTTTCTGAAGCCAATTATTGACCATCTCCTTGTTAATCATGTCAATGAAGGAAAAGTTAGAACGGTAAATACATTATATGATAATAATGTTATTTGGCAGGAAGCGTGGGCGAGGAGCAGATCTGTTCTTTGGATAATCTATTACAAGTAGGAAAGTGGATGGAGACTAAAGGACTAAATGGATCTTTCTTTTTCTGCTGTTTGAGAAAAGATGCTGTGTCTCATTAACAAACTATAGTAATTTTCATTAGGTTATTATTTCCATTTGGCTTATTTCTATCAAGATCGGTACTAACCATACTTCTTATTCCAGTATGTTTGTATTCAGCACATGCTTGTGTCTGTGTTCTACTTCTCTAATGGCTAATGGTATAGCTAAGTCTGCTATGCATTGTAGTATATGTAGGATAAATGAAATTATTTATAGGAAACTCACTGTATTAAGTTAGGTGGCAACAGAGCTGTTAGAAATGGTGCAAAGCTACATCCACTTTGAACACAGAGTGGTGCTAGAATATTAACTTTGGCAATTCATACTAATGTCTCCCTTAGAAATAAGTTGACGATACCACCTCACAAGCTCTTGCCACTTTTCACATATTAATTAGCTATTACAATTATGAACTTATTAATTGCTTTAAATATTCATTATAGCTCTATTATTGTTAGGGAATGTGAGTTAAATTTTGTATGTGTGTACCAAATATGGTACCAATAAGTAAATTGGCTCTGATCTGCTCTCTATATGACTCCGCACCAGGTAGTACCAGCTCCCTGTACTAGGTGTTACATGACCAGCTGAAAGACACTACATGTCTAAGGGAACACTTTTGAATGTTTAATTTAATTTAATGTAACAATGTCTGATTTAATATTAATTTAACATCACAAGGAAGTTTATTGGTTGTGTAATACCCAGTGATTTTTAAAAGTATTAACATTATTAGCCAACTACATAACCATCATTATGTGCTAGAGACAAACACGACCAACCCAGTGATTGGCTACAGAAATAAAAGAGATTTCAGCGTACCCCAGGCTGTTCAGAATGCAAATGATAATCAGTACTAAGAGGCGAAAGATAATGTAAATGGGAGGGGAAAAAAAAGGGGAAGAGAGAGGGAGAACAAGGGGAAGAGAGAGGGAGAACTTCAAAGAAACAGAATAAAAGGATAAGAATCTGATTTTTGGTTGCTGTATGAAAGAGAAAGAATAGAAAGAAAACTCTTCCCTTATGTTTGGTCTTTCAAGTGAACATTCAACTTAAAATGCACATAGCAAACCAAAGGTTTTCATTTGTAGTTACCAAGTGTTACTCTAGTTAATACTGTCTGCTGTACTAAATTAGATGGAGTAGCCAGACTGAAAATTGCAAATACTATTACTATAACTGGCAGGGAATAACTGGCACTATTCATGATGCAGTCTTTCCAGTTTCTCTACCTTTCTTTATTCTTTTTTTGTTGCTATTGATTTAAATTGAGGAAAAAACATAATCATGAAGGTGGTTTCTGTCAGGATAAATAGGGAAAGTGTTTTATACAGATATATGTGGCCAGGAGCACATGCCAAATCTGACACCATCAGGAGAAGGAACTAAGGAGCAGGAGCACGTGACACATTATCAGTGCTAAAGTGCTACAAGCGAAGAGGAGAAAGCTCTCTTGGCACCTCTTCTTCCTTACCCTGAGAGGCCCATGCTGCATCAAGAGGAGCAGTAGGGTTTCATCAGCAAATACAAGCATAGAAGACAGATCCTATACTGATATTTTCAAAATTATTCTCATGATTTCTGCTGATAGCATGTATGTTTGTTTATACAGAAGGTGAGGTTTGTTTCTAGAGAAGGGGAAGGTAGCAGTTGCTATTATTCTGTTGCAACAGGCTGAATTTCCACATGCTGCTATCAAGCAACCATGTGGTGCCCTTTCCTGCTCTGGAGTAGCACTCAAGATTATTTCTGGTGTCTTTTGATGCTCTTATGTTAAGCTGTGTCCAAAGACAAGAACAGATGCCTAATTTATGCTATATTGCAGCGCTGCCAAGAGACTCTAGGAACATCAGTCAGGAATCAGCACCAACAATCCATGGCAGGAAGCTTCAGGAGGGTGAAGCACTGACGTTTGAGGTGCAGAGATGCCCAGGTGTGTGGATACTGCATCAAAATGCTTCATTTTGGCTATAGTTATCTTTCTGTAATCATTTTAGATTTTTGAGTTGTACAGCTGCAGTGCTTAAAGCTGTTCAGATACCTGTTTTCCCCTTACAGTCTGTATGTAACTACTGTTACTAGACTGGATTCTATGATGTCCACACTCAGAGGTGTGGAGGATTTTTTAAAAATATGTAAGCATAGAGGAGATGTAAGAACTCAAGAGATAGGTATTTAAGAAATAATCTCTTTACACACTGAGCTGAAGTTTAGCTCGTTTTTGATTGCTTTCTTGGCAAAACTCAAAATATTTTCAAAAAGTATTAGTCATTACTTGAAAAAGTGCACATAACTGTTTTAAAAACACTCACTGGGTGTATGAGTAATTTCATTGCCTTGAATTACTGCCCAAGGACACCTGCTAATCACTCCTGCTCAAGAGCCCGTTTACAGGTAACCACGAATGAAGACAGAGTAGCTCGGCTCATCTGAGGCGCTATTTCAGGTACTGCGGGAGGAGGTGGGTTACCCAGGGCCACGAGGGACAGGGGGTGTGGGCAGCAGGAGCCTTTCGTTCTTGCCAGGCCTCCTGTGCCCGGTGCCGGAGGGGCGGCCCCGCAAAGCGGAGCTGCTCCTGCAGCCATGTCCCCCGCTCCCGCGGCGACGGGCGGCGCCCTCCAGCACGGCTGCGGCCCCGCTTCTCCCCCTGTCCCGCGGCTCCTCTTCGCTCCTCGTGGCGCCCGCCCCCTGCACGAGCCGCCCTAGCGCCACCAGCGCTCCCGGGGAGGAGGCGTCCGGAGCGGCCGCGGGGAGGCGCCTCAGCGCGCGCCTCTCCCGCGGGGTCCCTGCGCGCCCCGCGGC
>JAUBOD010000129.1:1075214-1095159 GCA_032353885.1 Nothura maculosa
GCCGCCACCAGGGGGCGCGGCGGCGGCGGCGGCCGCTCCCCTCAGGGCGGGCGGCTGAGGCACCCGGGGCGGCGGCGCCAGCGGGGGACGAGGGAGGCGCCTGGTCGGGCGTTTCTCTCGGGCGACGAGAGACGGAGCCGTCAGCCGGGAGGAGAAGGCGGCGCTGGGGCGCGGGGCCGCAGCTACCTGTGGCATGGCAGAAGTAAGTATCGTGCGTTCTCTGCTCGCCGCCTTTGGCTGCGCTTGGCTCTAGGCAGCCACCTGCGCCTCTCTCAGGGGAGTCAGCGCCATCCCCCCCGATCTCACCCTCGAGAGGGGCGCCAGGGCTTGGTAAGTGCGTGATGTGTTGGGCTCGTTCATTTGCTTTTCTCTGAAGCCCTCCACACTGAGGGGAAAGCGTCTCACTTTTTTTTTCTTCCCTGTTTGTTTTTAGAGGGATACTTTTACCTGAAATCTCCTGACTGAGGATACCTCAGTTGGTATCTCTGAGGCAAGAAAGGACACATATTTTTCTTGATTTGCTGTCAGATGATACTTTGCAGCAGGAGGGGATGAACAGGGGGAGCTGGAGGCTGGATAATTTTCCTGTCTTCCGTCATGTCCCTCTGGTTGCTAAGCAGTAGCGGACACATTTACAGACAGATGGAAGAGGCACATGAAGGAAAAACAGGAAAAGCTAGGACCAGCATGTTGTGATTTCAGAATCTCTGTTTATTGAGTGTTTGTGTGAAAAATAGTAGATGACCCTTAAACCACTCTTACGCTACTTATACCTTTAGACTTTTCGCATCCCGTTTCCTGCCTCGGTTTGGACAAGCCTAAGTTGGTTAGTTGGACTGGTTTATCACACTCTACAATAGTAGTTGTTCATAAAAACACATGTAGTGCTTCTCATGTGAGTACTTTTACCTCAGAAAATCTTGGTAGGAAAATGACCAAGCGTCAGGAGCAACTCCTACATAAAGGTACCTGCCTGGTTTGTGAGAAAACGTGCAGTGGAAAGTTTTTCATCACAGGAATTGATTCCTGCCCACTTTTCCTAAACATACAGTTTCAGAGGATTTCGTTGTTTGATGTGGAGACTATATACGATGTTTCTGTGTTATCAAAATAATTCTCAGTTCTAGAATATGTTAATATACAAAATATTTAACTTTGAGTGGGATGAAAAAAGCAAAGGTAAAATTCTAGAAATTAAAATAGGAATTTTATCCAGTTGAGCTTGTTTTAGTGCAAAAATGCATTCCTGGGAGCTAGCAATAAAAACTTTAATACGTCATAGGATAAATTACTGTAAAGACAGTCAATACTGTAATTATAGAATTTTCCATTTGATGTGTAGCACCACAGCATTATCGAGGTATGAATTTTCTTACTCTTTCGAATGCAGAACAAAAGGCAAGTCCATCACTGCCATTTTCAAGACACTGGTTGGTGCGGGGGGGAGGAAGTGGGGACAGAGTATCCCTCTAGCTTCTGAGTGGCCTGAAAAATCTAGGTTTAGTTGAATCTGATCAATCACTTCATCATTGTTGTTGTGTGTCAAACAGCCCTTGCATGCAAATAGGGAGAATTCATCTCGTCCGCTGGCTGTGAGCACTGCAGAAACATGGAGAATCTCTTGCAAGTCCTGGTGAAAAGGGTGTGTCAGGGCTGGGGGGGAAGGATCTGTTTTGTTCAGCACACAGGAGATGGAGCACTCGGAGGGGCGCGTTCTGCCAAGGGCCGGCCTGGCCAGCCGCCAGCTCAAGTGGTTTGAGATCATCTTCAACCACACTGCGCCTGTGAACTGTATTTGGTGGAGTTTAAAGAAGATTTCATGTGGGATCTTGTTATTTTCTTCATTCTCACATATTTTTAAACATATATACGCACATATATATGCATATCCATGTATGCACATATAAATATATTTATATGTACATATTTCATATATATCTTTAATGATCTTTTAAAGGTATGTTTATCTGAGATTTAAATTAATAGAGATTTGATGAAAAAGCAAGATGAGTAAATTTCAGACAGACATACGTTTTTGTTACTTCTGAGACACAAAAACAAGAATTTATTTTAACATAAAAAGCATTACTACAAGCAGTGTTTGCAGCTGAAGTTTTGCAGAGAAATGGAAATTAGTGAATTGTATTGATTTTCTTTTAATGTGTATGCATTTATGAAAATGTGAACTGTAGATTAATAGGATGAGACATGAACAAATTACTGGACTTTTAAAAGGATTTTATTAATCAAAGCTTTTATTAGTAGCAGATAATTTTTACTTTATTTTAAAACTAGTTTCTCTTGTTTTGGGGGAAGAGAAGGTTTGAAAGTAATGCAGAAAAGATGCTGAAAATCCTGTCTCTCTCCTTTATAAGCAAACAAAGTTTGCTTATATTCATATATCCCTACCACTAGTAAGCCATGATACCATATAAAGGATATTCCACTATATTCCAGTCCAAGGGAAAATACTATTTCAGGGAACGTTTAAACAGGTATGTCTGTATTTATTTTTTCACTGGGAAATGAAGTTTGATACCTTATTTGGTAGGCCTGTTGGAACTGAATATTTATGTAGGTGGAATCCTAAACATGCAGACTTGAGACTGGTATAATTTAAATTAATCTTCAAAAAGGGATTTTCCCCATGACACTGTAAGTGTAAACTAAGTCTAGGATAAGATGTTACATATCAATAATAATCACAGATGCCATTCTCCTCAGAGATCCTCAGCACTCGGTGGTTGTACTGGTTGAAATGCTCATGTGCAAAGCATGTTGGTGTGTTATTGAAGAAAGCTTTTCATTGATTATCTTGTTTCTCTCATTAGAATTTTGCCATCATTAACTTTCTTATTTCCTAAAAGGAAATAAAGCTGTTCTCATACTTAATTTAGGTTGCCTATTTTAATGACATTTAATATGTAGAATTTTCTTAAAATCTTAGAAGAAAACCACCATAATATTTGAGTAGCAATATAGAAGTGTATAAGAAGAATAAATGATGTTGTATGTTATCATTGCTTTCTCCTGAGAAAAAAATGGCAAGTTTGTATATGTGACCATGTAACTCTGATACAGTTATTTCAGCAGAAGCTGCAGTTCTTTAACAAAATTAGGCTCTTGCCTGTCCTGCACTTGTCTTATTTTGTCCTAGTAGTTCTTGGTGAACTTGCAACTTATCTTTCTTACCATAACCACCTGTACTGTGTGGTGGTTGCTGTCCCAGATAAGGAAAATTGGACAACTCTTGGGCTGGCTGTTTAGCTGTGTGCCTAGGGAGCAACTTCCGTGTTTCACTGCAACAGCCATGAAGCAGCTTTCTCCTGGCGCCCAACTGGTTAATTGGCGCACATGCACTTTCTGGACATCTGGCTTGCTCAGCTAACACGTACGCACTTTACAATAATGTAATGTGCCTTCAGAGTGCCTGGGCAGCCAGAGAGGAGATCTGTTTGTTTTGAAGGTGTAGCAGGGAAACGTGCTTCTTCGCATCAAGCGCATCAGTGCCTTTCCTGCTACCTGCTGCCTTCCTTTTCTAAGTGCTGAGGGCTGTGTTTGGCAAGCGAGTAGTATAGTCACTGTGCCTGCATACTGTGCAGTCCTTCACCTCAAATCTATGTGGAAACCGAGCATTCAAACACAAACTCTGGAAGGATTTGAAATAAATTTAATAATTTGAAGATGCACAAGTGTTGTTAAATTTTTATTCATTGTAATTGCATTGATCATTACAGTTGGAAACAAAAGAAAGCAGTTACAATGTACTTTGTAGTTGAAATGCGTTTATAAATATTGATCACTGTTTTGTTGAAAAAGCTTTTATTTTTATTTATTTTTCTTTTCCTTAAATACAGACTGTTTTTAAAACTTATTGTTTTAGTGGGAACAGGAGTGGGAAGAGCAGGGTCATTATGCAGAAACTGAAATTACTAGATAGAGTGCTCCTAATATTGGTTACCTATAAATACATACTGGCCAACTGAGGAAGGAGGAGTGAGAGAGTAGGACGTTAAAATATGCACAGATAATTATTGAGGAAAAGTGTATGGAAGCCCTGCTTAGATACATCTGGATGTAGGAAGAGCAATGAGAATTAAAAACTGTTTTTTAGAAGTAATTCGTAACAGCAGCGTGTGAAGGTGATTGAATTTCTTACTAGAACATCAGAACTGTAAAATTTCTAATATAGCCAGAAATATAGTCTAATGTAGTTTTTCTTCCCTTCCCAGCACAAATTCAATCTCTTTGCTGTGACAGTACTCTCCTGTCTTGGGACCTGTGCAGTGGCTTTTGTGTAGAGCAGTGTTGGTGAGGGGTTGTGTTGAGTTCCTGTTATCTCCTGGTTGCCTGTCTCAGAGGTTTTAAGATAGCAGCCTGCTTCCCTCTGCCTGAAGAGGATTCTGGCACGGTTGGATTCAAAATTCTTGATTACCACAGGCCATATTTCAAAATTTTTGATTACCACAGGCCATATTTCTTATTCTGAAGCTTGTACACAAGATATCAGGGCATAAAGGACATAAGTACATGACATATTGGACTGCTTTGTTAGATGACTGAGTGAGCTGGTTCCTCTACTACTGCAGTACAGTGTGTTGTGCTCATGAAAGCTGTTGAATGTGGCCAAGCTGTTTCTAGATCTCTTTAGAGATTTCTTGCTGTTCTTTACTGTAATCATACCCCAGAATGGAACCTTAGCACTGCTAAGTTCATTTGGAAAATAAACAGCTTTATATTTATGCAATGTTGATTTAGAAAAAGCTGTTAGCTACATCAAATACTGGAAAACTTTTAAAAATTACATAGTTAAGTAAAATCAGTGGAAGTTGCTGTATTCATAGACTAGGCTTATCGACTTCAGTGTGTTTTATGTCCTTCAGGTGGAGTGTTTTTATGAATATTCATGACTATTTAAGATGCGGATTGTCATGTAGAAGACAAGATTTACAACTCTCAGGATGTAGATACTTGTGGTTGATGCTTAATGATGTTTTAGAGATGATATATAATGATATTTTGTGGCCATTTCTGTGGCTTAAAAAACATTATTTTGTTAATTAAATTTAATAGATCAAATGAAAATGGAAGAAGAGTCCTCTGGTCTCGAGCACAGAATAGCCACAATCACTTGGTCTTTCTTTGCTTCATCCTCTTTTTGTCTCCCAGTCCCTCAAGGCATATTTTATTTTCCTCTTGGTGCTGCTTTGTCCCTTTGACGTGTTCAGCCTGGATTCCTTCCCACCATGTAGTGTATTCATGGATGATGGAATGGAATAAAATAAGGCCTTCCTTCCAGACATTTTGCTGCACTGAGAAAACACATGCTGTGTTTTGATGATGTATGCATATTAGCAAAGTGTCTGTGGACTTTTTATTTCTAATTAATTGCATATTTCTTTCTGGTAAGGAGTATGGCACTGTTCATAAGACACATATGTATCGGTATTTCTGAGGTGATAATTCAGAAAAGTCTGGAATCTTGAAATTTAGATTGGCAAAGGGCTATGAATCACACTTTTTTTTTTTTTTTAACCATAACAAGTAGATTCACTTTATAATTAAATATTCAGGCACTTGCTTTCTATTAAGTTCTCTATGTAAAGAAAGCAGAGTACAGAAATTAGTCTTGTATGTTTTTGCAACCTTTCTATTCTGTGGATTACATTTTGTTTTTTAGAAAGTACTACTTTCCCAGATTCTTGTAAATCTAGGTCCTGTTTAAATACCCTTTTTATTTAGTTTATTTCTTTGGAAATGGACCTGCAGGATTTAAACCATTTAAATAATTGCTGAGACATGCAGAGAATGAGAGCCTTCCTATAAATATACAACAATTGATTTGACAACTCTAAGTTCATAAATCATAGCAATTACTTTAAAATGAAATGCTACCTCAGTGGTATGCTTATTTTGTTAGGAGTATCAATACATAAGTATGATGTTCTGTACTGGAACCAAAGTTAATCTGCTCTGGAAAGGAATTTCCAGATTTTATACAGTAATGTATTTTTTAATACTATTTTTTACAGCCTCTTTTGTGGAATAATGACATTCTAGTAGCTTTCCTTGTAGGACAGAAGTAAATTTCTAGTATTTGCTTCTTTTATAATTTTATTTATTTGTTTGTTTTTAGTGGAATGCTTTGACAGCATGTGACAAATGAATCCTCGATGTAGGCAAAAAACAGGAGGCAAATAAATAGAATCAGGGATTTATGAGCCTCAGAACAGCAACACCTATTGTTGTAAGCAGAGGCCATCATTTGTGGGGTCAGCCTTCAAATGACGGTGTTTGGAAAATGCAACAGCAATGCTAATGTCTTTTTTCTTTCATTTTGGGTTCTTACATTATTTAAAACATTAATTAAAAACTATAAAAAATTAGACAACTGTTACCTGCAAGGACCCTAGTTGCTACTCTGTAATTTTTTGATTAATGGCATTCCATACAGCTCTAATGGAAATAATAAATAAAGATGCTCTTCAAGCTTTTTCCATTTAGAATCTGCCATGGTCAGGTAGATTGAGGGCTCCTCCATCTCTGGTGGCATGAGTCAAAAGGCATGAGGTTGCTAGTTCATAAATAATGAATGAAATGCAGAAGATATGCCTATGGACGAAAGAACTAGCCAGAGAAAAACCTTTCTTATTTAATTACAAAGCTGCCTTTTTCGTGTTTTTTCCTTTGCAGTTATGTGTACACATAGGTATCTTTTAGAAGGAGCTCCATGTTTAGTTTTGTGAGTTGAAAAACATTCTGTTAAAGGATTTTCTAAGAGTTATCTCTTTTTTAGTTATACTTTCTAGTTTCTTCTAAAGTGATTTTTTAAATTTCTTTTTCCTCAGTCTTTCCCCCCAAAAAGAGCATTCTGTTTATACTTTGTTTCCTCAATTTTAGTTTTAGAAAGCTGGGCATTCTGAAGATACTTGAAGATACCTAGTAGCTTCTTGAAGTCTATAGTCTGGGCTAAACTGTAAAATATATATTTTTAATATATAGATAGAAAGATGCATACTTTCCCTTTTCTTGGAGTTGTAAGAGATAAAAGGATGTGAGAAGAATATAGACAGAGACTAATAGGCTATTCTCTCTCCTGATGAGTATTTCATTAAATTATTTATTCCTTCTGGATGGCAGTGGAGGAAGGAACAGGGAAGGTTGTGAAGTTGAGCGTTACTGCACCGTCCTGATAAAGTACAGTGGATCTGGTAGTCTGGTCTGAAACAGTCTCTTTCTTTTTGTCTGGAGAAGAAAATGGTGGTGGATTAAGTGAAAAAAAAAAGACTGCTTTTGTAAAGCAAATGATACACCATGTGTAGGCTTTTTAAAATGATTTATTTGGGTGTGTGTCTTGTTCTAATTGTGTTTGTGCAATATAATCACTTCCTACTGTGATATAGCTCTCTGGAACAAACACATTCGTGCTGCTAGGGAACCAGATCCTACTGTATATACATAAAGAAAAGTTATGCCTCTACACCAAGAAAAAACAAGTTGGTCTGTACCCTGGTACACTGTGTTACACTTTGATTTTTATGTGACCATCTGAAATCATGTCCTAAATTCACTGGGCCAAAAGGTAAAATATAGTGTTGTATTTTGGTACTTCTCTTGGATTCAACTTCATTTTTTTGTTTTTTTTTTTGTTTGTTTGTTTTTGTATTTATCCAAAAGTTACTGTGTATACCCAATCTGTCCTGAGATCTCAGCCTTGATTTAAGGTTTGGAGGGGGAAAATGACCTGTCAAACTCTTCTCATTTACTAAAATATTAGAGTTTTGAGAGTTACTGCTGACCTCTTCAGTTATGAAGCTCCTCATATCTTAAATTTGCCTGCTAGCTCAGGTTTCCACCTGAGGCTATGATGAGCAGTCTGGCTTGACTAGGGCATCCTGAGTCTTCCTGTGAGGACTCAGGGACTTTGAGGTGTCCCCTTGAACATGCAGTGTAAGTTGGACAGCTTTTTAAAATGTAGTCATGCAGCTCTTGCAATTATTCCAAGTGCTTGAAGTCTTCAGAAGTTATCGATAACTATGTCACTATGATTAATACATTTATGTCTCTTCAGTCTTGGTCATTCCAATTTTATTTCAACAACTCATTGCCAACCTGAAGTATGTATGGTGAAGTGTAGTAGGTGAAGAAATTCAGTTCACTTGTATTTCTTTTTTGTTGACAATGACCAGAGAAGTAGATTGCAACAGAAGCCTGCACTTATCTTTGCATACAGATTTCAGTGAAATTACTAGTTAATCCTTGTTGATCATCAAAGATCTTTTTTTTTTTTTTTTTTTCTTAAGTGGTAAAATTTGTTTGTCATTTCCTGCGCCAGAGTCATCCTTTAAGTTGGGGTTATGCGACTTGTCTGTTGAATTCAGTTCTTTGCTTTGATTCTAGTGTCCTCAGTAGTAACACTTCATTAATAACTATGACTATTTCAGTATATTTCAACAGTCCAGTGTGGTCTGTGATTTTTGTTGCAGCCTCTTACTCATTACCACTTGATAACTGATACTAGCTAGTTCATCCTTGACTTGCAAATTTACATACAGAATACAAAACATTCAGAGGGAAGCAAATAATTATGAAATTAAATTACGTCAAATTGAATTTCCTTTTACATTCAGCTTTTTGTTTACTTTTAGAAGTACTGTCCGATCTGTTTACTTGTTTGTTGCTTTTTCCTATGAGTAGCCTAACCTTAGCTTTGTTTTAGAATTACTGATATAGATATAGAATGAATCAACTGGGACTAATTATCAAATAATATTATGTGTAGTTGTTATCTAAAATCACAGATACTTCAAGGCTTAGGTTGTGTTAAGCCTTAAATGTGATTACAAAAATTTGAACTGAAGAAGAAACAAGATCTTCTTACTAACAAGCATATATGTATGTGTCTAATATACTCATTACTGAGCATTTTTTCCTCTGAACTGCTTTACAGGTTTAGTAAATAACCTTCTGCTATTACTCTTTATTTTACAAGTAAGTCTATCTATAAATGGTTATTTAAGAATGCAGCTTATATAAGCAGACTTTATACTTCCGCAATGGGTGAAGTGGGAAGAAAGTCAAGATTAACTGAGAATGCAAAATAGGGTTTTTTTAAAAAAAAAAAAAGTTTCAATTGTTTTTAAGTTCCTTTGTTGTGAGGATTCTGCCAAGTCCTGAACTGATTGGTACACTATTGTGTAATTGGAATCGATTGGTACACTACTGATTGGTGGGAATCACTGTTCTCTTCCAGTAGTCAGTCACCTTTACTTAGGACATCAGGGAAAAGGGAATCTCCAATAGATATTCATCTTGCAGGGCTCTCTTTAGAGAAGAAAGCCCTGCTTAGGGGAATCCTATGAAGAACTGAATATGAATCTCTGAGGTTAATTTTTTTTTCCATCTTACTAAAGAACAAAATAATATGGATATTTGTTTAGAAGTTACTTTTTTAATATAGCTTCAAATGCAAGTTCAATTATTTAGAAAGTAAAGCTTTATAATTATCTATGAATTGGAAGTAGTGGAAACAGTGGCTTTAGAGTTGCTCCAGAATTGCTCGGAACTTCAATTGGAAGTAGATTAGCAGGGTGTTGATTTCTTTTTTTTCATGTCTGCTTTGATGTTGGCCTCTCTTCTGTGGCTGCTCATCATGGTGTTGTGGCGTATTTTATCTTCTCATGTTCCTCTGTCCTTCGGGAAGTAAATACTTGACTTTGCCTATGGAGTTGACAGCCTCAAAATCTCTTGTAGCATTAAAACACTGTATTTTAGGGCATTAAATTGCAAGGAATAATTGGTATTGAACATAATCAGATTTTTACTGGTTTATTCTATTTCTGTGGTCTTTTAATGGATGTTGTGAGAAGATACTTTTTTTTTTTAATACATACAAAAACTCAATACTATTCTACAGATGCAAAATCCTTTTTGGAACCTAACAAGTGAACCTTTTCAAGAAGAATATCTCTATTCTGTATGCTGATGGAATTTTCCATTTTCAGGGTGTTGGCCGAGAAGTGTGTATGCACTGGCAGAATGGATTTGGGAATACTGCTTCTGTTATATCCCTATAAACCTAGCCAGAGTTTACTGATCAGCACCAGTCTGTATCGATCTGCAGAAAAGCAGCTGAGCTGTGTTAGAAAATTAGACACAAAAAGTAGAGTCAGATTACACTAATGAGACCATTAAGTGAGGAATAGGCAGCCTGTCTGGCTGGCACAAGGAACTGAAAGCAGAAGTCCGACTGTGCTGGTTTCTTTATTTTGATTATTGTAGCTGGTTTTCATCGGCTGTACATTTACTGGAGGTTATTCTTGCTGATGTATTTGCTTTTCACCTGCATTCCCCTATTTCCAAACAGAAAAAAAATCCTTTCCCTCTACCACTAATTGAGGGAGAAGACCTGATGTGACTGGTATTTGCAGTCTGTAAAACTCAGCATGAACTATGTGTGCAAAGAATTAACAAATACCTTTGCTTATCTTTGACACTTTCTCAGGACACTTTATTTCAGTACATAGAGAATCAAACTGCAAGAAAAAAGTAATTTTAGAACAGGCATTTAAACACCTGTCAATATCTATCTATCTGTCAAACATATCGAGTAAGTATCACATTGCTTTTATTATGGAACTTGAAATAAGTCATTCAGATGTTTCTTTATTGCCCGAGGGTCGTGTGCAGACTCGGGATCCCTTTTGTGGAGCATTCTTACGCATGTGGCCTAACAGAAGAATTTTGATTCCATGTTTATAACAGCTGAAATAAAGAAAAGTCCCATGTGTATGGATGTGTGCAACTTTGCTGCCATGCAGAATGCTTACGTACTCTGAAATATTGTATGTAATTTATTTATTGCTGTATTAATAATATACTAATATAAATTGTGGGACCTGAACAAAACAAATTGTGTAGCATTTCTGGTTAGTCGCTGAGATGCCCTCTCTGGAGAGTGAAGGAGATCTGAGAGGAAGTATTTTAAAACATCGGCAATGGACTCACTGGGGTAATTCCAGCACCTCTCTATAAAAAGGCAAAAGAAACTTTCAACTTCTGTCTCTTATTCCATGAGTAAATCTTTTAACTTGTAGTTAAAACATCCTTTAAAGAGAGAATTATTTTGATCTTCTCGGCAGAGAAAAGCAGAGAAGAGGGGGCATGACAGAGGAGAAAGAGAGAAGGAAAGAAGGAGGGAGAGAGCTGCATTTGAAGAATTACTCTTGGATTGCCTACTTTTTCTATCAAAAGCACCATATAAATTATGTCTAGATTTGTACCTAATACTGATTCCAAGAATTAATTTCCTTCCTTAAGATGATAAGTAACATAAAATGTCCTCTAAAAAGAAAGGTTCTTCCTGGTGTGTAGCTTAGTGATAGAGCAGTGAGAATGCCAGCAGTTCCCTCACCGTAGTTAACCCAGCAGCAGGAACAGTTGCAGTCTCAGTCTTGGGCCTTCAAGAACTCTTTTCTAAATACCACCCTTAATGAAGTAACTAAATGTCTGTGACAATTTATTTCTATTCTGCACTTTCAGCTCTTCTGTGTAATGGCTTTTCATCTGATGGTTGGTAAGACCAGCCAGTCTGTAACCTGAGGTTGTCTTGCGTGCCACAGGCAGAGCTCTGTCGGCAGTTGTGTGATGGTGATGCATTTTACAAGCATGGATGAAGTGTGTCTGTTACAAACAAGTTCAAAAAAAGCCTTGTTGTCATTACTAGTCAATTCTGTGGAATCCTGTAAGTTTTTAATGGTTAATGGAAAAAGGGTTTGTATACAAAGGCATGGGCAGTAGTGATGTAACTGTGTAACAAGAAGAAAAATATTTGTTAATCAACAGGATAACTTAATACTCATACTTCATATAGCCTATTTAAATTGGTGATACAGTATTGACATATATGAGGCATTTCCTTCTCCTACGGTTTCTTAATGTTGAGCATCTCTCACCTCTTGGGGGATAGTTGTTTAGAAGTTGAAGTTAAAATTTCAGGTTTGACATTTAGAAAAATAATTTATTCCTTGTTTTTAATTATATTAAAAATTAGAGTCGCTGCATGCAAATATGAAGTTCTAAGGGCTGGACGTGAGAAGTTGTGCTTTACTTTTTTTCTGAAGGAAAGCGAAATATTGATAGTTTAAAGAGGTTACCTACTTTAAGGGAAATAATAACCCACAGCGGGAGATCAGAAACCTCTTGTGAATAATAATTGTGTAGATACAGAGATCATTAGGCTTGTTATTTCAGGCTCAGCAGCTTTTTATTATGAGAGCAGAGAAGTCTTACATGTTGAAAGGAATAGAAATTTCTATATATATAAAAAAAAAAAAACCCAAACTCTTTTCTCTGAATTGTTTGAAATAGTATGGTTGATAATAAAGTTCTCTAATCAACAGGCTGGGGAAATGTGCATTTATTTATTTAAGAATTAGCTGTCATTCTGATTTGATAAGTCATCTTGTTAATAAATCACAAGTAAGCTCTTACAAATATCAATTAAGGTAGAAATGCCATATAGTTTGAGAAGAGTTCACCAGTACTTCTGTGTATGACTCGTTATATCAAAGACAGTGCAAGTGAAGTTTTCAAAAGTCTTTTTTGGACTGTAATCCTACAGAAATCCATAATATAGTTTAGATTATATTAATCTGAAAGCAAATTCAGGTCTAAGACTAAAAGAAAGGTGTATTTCCAAGCTGAGAACCAGGAAATTTTGGTCTGATTCTGAAGATGGCTGTGGACTTCTCAGATGAATCATTGAATTTTCCAGTGCAATTGTTTATCGGTTGCCAGAGTCAAGATGCAGTACGTCCTAAAGCTTGTTTTCTTCTCTGGACATTAAAGCAGCATGTAATTAATACATGCAAAATGCTTTTGAGTATTTTCTGACAGGAAACAAGTGTTACTCAGAAATCAAAGAACATAGTATTGTAATCTCTGTTAGAGTACTATGTCTGCTTTATTTCACTTAAATGGTAGTACTTGGCTTTCCCCTGTGTATTTGCACAGGCTTTGCAGAGTCTACCAGTGAGGTCTCCCAATTGTTCATTAATCTGCCTCCCTGGAATTAAAGTGCTCAGGATAACAGAGATCTCTCAGAGTGTTTGTTTGATGAGCTGGTAGTGGTTGCAGTGTAACAGGGACCATCTCTGTGTTACTCTTGTTAAAAGTGTTAATTTGTTGCAAGATTGAGGGATGCTAAGAGAAGTCAGCTTTTTTTTCCCCCAGATATTGTCCTGTGACTTGCATCAACGTTTCAGTCTTAAACGAACTGGTTTTGGTCTGTCTTTTTGTTTACAACCCTATAAATAATAAAAATTTGAACTTCTCCCCTTAGTATAGTCCTTGATGTTGGCCTGACAGTCTAGCTGTGCTATTTTTCTTCTCTTTTATTTATGCAAAATAATAGTGACTTGTCTTGTTTCCATGTCCATTGTATTTTAAAGGAAACTTTGCATTTTGTACATGAAAAAACGTCTCTTCACATAACTGTTCTCCAAACACCTCACATTAATTGTAAAAATATTCAGCAAATTCAGTTTTTGTAATTGTTACCTGTTAATTCAGAAATAAAATGTTGCTTATTAGATACTAAGCAACAAGCTTAGAAATTCTGAGCATAGTTTATTTGTAAATGCCTGTTCTTTGTGATGAAGATGATGTAGAACTTAACCATATTAAACATAATTAAGCTTTTTTTTCCCCTCTTTTCTCTCTCACCTTTGTTAATGGAAGTTGTAAGTAGCTTTGAATAGGATAAAACTAATTTAACATTAGGCATGTAACATAATGCTGTATACAACTATGCCTGTTCTGCTGTGCTAGAGAGCACCCTCAAAGAAATGATCCATTAAGCAAGAGGATCTGCATAATCAGTTTTAGGTATTATGTTAAAAGCTGCAATGCTTATATATACACTAAATCAAATAAGAATTCCTGATTTAAAAACTTGGACTAAATTCTGAGGTTTTTGATTGTTGCATTCGAAATAATTTTGTAAGTTCTCTGTCTGTTTTGTAGCCATTAAAAACTTCCATAACTGGGCATTATGTTGACATTAGTTCTTTGCACACAGCCTGCATTTTTAAAATTAAGAGACAAGGATCAGGAGCGTGGTGTCTGCTGCTTCAGCGCCCATTAGCTTGGGACTGAGAGCAAAACAATATTCTTAAGGAGTTTGAGTTGCGTGTGTTCTGAGAGTACTTGTAACATTGCTGCTGTGACTGCGATGTTTAAGAATTTTGCAGGTGTATTTTTTGTATTTTTTGGGGGGGGAACTAGAACATTTTAAGTGGTACTTCGTTGCATGGTGACAGATCTCTTCTTCACGATTTCATTTTTAAGGACGTTTTTCAGCTTGCTTTCATTCAGTGAAGATGAAGTCTGAGCCAGAGGACTTCTAAAAATTTAATTCCAAAACATTGTAACACTTGCTTTCTGTAAGTGTTATATATTGACTTCTTGGAATCATTGCAGCACACTGGTGATGTAAGAGAAATTTAGAAATTCGTGCTTTAAAATTAACTTGGAACAATGTTGCTGCATTTCCTTTGTTGCATATTAACAGGTATTTGCTGAAAGTAAGGTCAGACTAAGTAGTTTTGAAAGTCTTATGTGATTTTTTGGAAGTTTTTGTTAAAACATCTTTATTTCTGCCCTTTATTTATATCCTTAAATAGAGGAACAAAGCTACATACCAGTCTGTCACTCTTTTCCTTAGTGTCTTTCAACATCCTGTTAATTATCCTTTTAATTTTTTTACATCTCTTTTTTTCTCTGTTGTGTTGATCTAAACATTTTTTCACTTTTTTTCACTTTTTTTGTTGTTACAATTTGTAGGATTGAAGTGATACAGAGTCTGCCTCATATTATTTCTGAATCACTTAATAAAAGCTGTTTCGAATTTTAATTTGGAGAATGTTACAATAATGTCCTGAAGAGTTCATATACGTAAATCAGATTTAATTAGAGTATTAAACTTTGTAATTGAAAAGAATAATTGTGAGAAAATAACAATGAGTGTTCAATGAGAAGGAAATAAATTAATACTGTTACACCTGATATGATATTTGCCTTTCCTTCATGCTGTCATTAAGCTAATGAATACAGGAAACGGTGTGCAAGTACCTTGATTATTTAAAAACTTAATTCTCAAATACATTTAAAGGATATTATATCATAATCTCTAGGGCAGCTACAGTATATTATAATGTGTTATCCCTTGAGATATGTATTTATTTATGAAGCATGAAAAGAAAGGGTTAGATGCATTCTCATTTAAATAAAAGCTTTGACTGCCACTCTTAGAAAAATGACAAGTTGCTGTTTGCGTATTAAAGATGGACTCTTTGCCAAGAATTCATGCAGAAAATTAATCCAAAATGATAAAGCAAAAGGTCATAATGCAATTAGCTTGATATCACCATCTTTTGTTTCCTAAAAGATAAATCATATTCTGGAGTAAAGGTCACCCAGCACATATTAGCAGGACTTTTGCTGGAAACTGTATCAAATCTTTCTTGCCCTCAGTTGGTTTAATGACACCTCATAAATATAGCAGGAAATTGAAGGAAGAATCCTGGGAACGAAGGAGAGAGAAAAATCTCAATACTTTGTGAGACTAATCACCAGGATTCACAGAGGCAAATCTGATCTGTAAAAGAACATACACACGCAAACTGTGAAAGTAAATTTCAGTGGCTTATACTGCTTTAGACATATGGAAGAGGTTCAAAGAAATCATTTAGCTGGCAATTGAAATCTGAAAGATGTCAATTTTATCTAAAAATAAATAGAGCAAGCATCAGTGACTGTCAGACTCTTTAACTGAAAACTATAAAAGCAAATCTGATATAAGCTTGTCTTTAGAGTCTAAAAGAGTAAATAGCTTGAAGAAGCTTAAATTTGAATTACTATCCAAGGATAATATAAAAGTACATATATGTCATATTTCTGACCAAGTGAATCATATGGTTTTGACTGGTTTTCATTGCATTGCTAATAATAAAAGCCTTTCACAGTTTTGCATTTGTTGATGTATTGGCTCTACTCAAGAATTTCTTGTTTGATACATCAGTGATTGGCTTGCTTGGCTAGTTAGCCCTAGGTTTCTGGGATCTATACCTGATGGAAAACATTAAGGAGAGAAGCAGATCAATTTGCATCAGTGGTCACTCCATTTTTCAAAAAAAGAATCATTTTAGAGATTTTTTTTTTTTTAAGATCACTATAGCTTTTATACATATTTCTTTCCTGCTGTACTGATTTGAGAGAAAGCTCCTGCTTTCTATGTATTAATATGAATTTTTACCTTAAATTCAAGTGATATCCTGAGTCCAAAATAACTATTTTAGAATAGCTTTGTTTGGAAGTAAGGAGAGTTACATTTAAAGAAATGAATCATTAAGAACAGACGTTTAGTATGTCTTCAGTAAGCATACGTTTAGGTAGTCTTTAAAATAGTTTTCAGGATCAAACTTTTCAGAAATAACCAACTCGTAAATGGCATGGCAAAATCTGTTGATTAAGATGAGTTGTTGCAGTTGGTCATATTGCATTGCCGTGGGCTGCTGCTGAGAAATTCTAGAGATGAAGTGTGCCTTAATTTATTCAGACTCAAAGAAATTAATAATTCAAGTATCTTTTAGTTCTCATTGATGTTCAGGATGAATAATGGGCAAATGCTTTATGTGCTGTTGTCATTCAAACAGGAAATCTGGAGGGAAGAGAAGGAAGAATTCTAGATCTTTAGCTGTTGGTTAACAGCAGAGGCTATCTAGATTTGTCCCTTTTCCAAGAACTTTCTAGATTTGTATGATAGCCAGCCCCTTGTTCAGCAGGTGACTACAGCATAGTGGTGCTGAAGGTAAAACAGCCTCTTTTCTGTAGTAACTGTAATAGAGCGAGGGCTGCATGACTGACTAATAACAGTAGCAATGAGCAATGTAATTTTTGCCTCATTAGTCCAATTTTATATCTCTAATAAAGGCATGTTATTTAATATGTACAAACACAAGAAAAGAACACAATAAATAGAATACATGGAAGATCGCTGATGAGTCATCCAGTTTGGTCATTTGCTGAATTGAGTTTCAGTACACATCATCACCAAACTGTCATTGCAGCAGCTCTTTATTTTTAATTATTTTTCATAAGGATAAGAAGTTATGCTGTCCATTGAGATTTAGTAACTTAGCAGGGCTTCTTCAGTAAGCTGAAAAATGTGTTCGGGTTTCGGATTTAGCACTCTGGAATGCAGTAGTAATTGCCAATAAGACATAAAGAACACTGGAAATAATTATGGAAGATAAATGTTCTATGTACTTATGAGAGATAAATTTTCTGAATATTAGGGTCTGTTGCCGTTGCTGTAGTATAACATGTCAGTTCAAATGCAAAATCTTAGATTTTGGTGTGCAAAATCCTATAGGAGCAGATTTAGTAGAATTTGATGGAGAATGTACTGCAGAAGTAGTATTTGCATGCCACAGCTATAAAATAGAGTTGTAAAGTAATTGTACTGTTTCTAAAACACAATAAATAGGTGTGCCATAAATATATGTATCAAAATAAACTTCAGAAGATCGCTTTGCAATCTTGGTCATTCAGCTCTGTTCCATAAGATCATAACCCTTCATTTCCAACTCTTGCTTTTTTTCAGGAGCCTCTATTCATACCTTTTTGTACAGCCACGTTGGGTTAAAAGCTTCCTGCAAGCTAAGCTTGAGCTTTTTCTCCTATTGGTGGTAGTTTTTTGGGGGCTTGGAGTTTGTTGTGGCCTATTTGTGTGTTCTAGGGGAGAGGAGCTTCAGTCTTCAAGTTGGTAATCTAGCAGCTATCAGGAATGCAGAAGAGAAAAAACACAAACTATTAAAATCAGTCCATTTTCTGCATCCTTTTTTTTCTCTCTATTCTTGATGAATAAGCTGATTTCTCTGATGAAACATTATAAATGGCATCAAGATGCTCCAGAATGTTACAGAGATTATATATATGCAATATTTCAAGGATAGAAAATGTGATAACTCAACCATAACTCATATTTTAATGGGTGTTGTTGTTTTTCAAGCATGGGTTGTTTTTAGAGTAAATCATTAATTGAGCAGATTCCTGTTACGTGTTGGAAGAGAACATTTTTCTGATTTATATTTACACTGAGGGATGTTCTGTAGTCATTAGCTGTGGTGTCTCTAGAGAGAATTGCTGGAGTTCATGTCAGCCCTAAGGATACCACTTAAGCACTGCAGAATAAACCAGTGGCGTATCAACAATCAGCAGAAAGAATGGGTTTTATTTTGGTAGCATCCGTAGCTAGGAGAAACTGCCACAAGGCCATAGTGATATTTGCTAAAATGAGTAGTTATATACTTCTAATTTTATGTGTTACAGGCTTCTAAAGAGTAAGTTTAACCTAAATGCTTACCCAGGCATAGCAGTTTAGTGACATTTTTCAAGTGCACGTTTGATTAAAAAGTAGTGTCTGCAAGGCATCATATTCTGAGCCTAAGCTGATTTCATAAAGTTTAGTAGAAAACAATTTTAAGAGTTTTGTAAAGTCTTTCTTCAAGTAATGAATATATCCCCAAAGGACTAACTGAAGGTTATGGTAGACTGCTAACCCATTGTCACTCAGTAAAAAACTTCCCTTTACCTTAAAATGTTTCTGGTTGTCCTGTTTCCGAAGGAAATCATCACAACCCGGCCTGGCATGAATGTCTCTCACGCTACCAAGCGTGCCCGCGCTTGCTGGCAGACGTGGTGCTCTGGTTGGTGCTGGGTGGCTGGGCAGCAGCTCCTGTGCCGCTGCTTCAGTCATAGCGAGTTGCGCGAGTCTCTCGGGCACAGTACCTTACGTGCAGCTCCTCTTTCGTTTGGTTTTAAGACAGAGGATGTCCTATGGGCTGTAGGTTTTGCTGTCTTGTATCTTTAGCATCATGGAGTTAATGCAAGTGCCTGACTTCTCTGTATAATAACTGCGTATAGGCCTTTTATACACAACTGTTAGGTGAATATATAGTATTAAATGTTAGCTTGCATCCCTCAAAAAAGACATGGTCAATTTTATCGCAGTGTAGTTCTCAGAGTCTATTAAAGCGTATAGACCACTGGCCCATATATAGGATTTTTTTCTGGGGAAAAAAAATGATATTTGTCTTAATGCTGCTGCCTCCTTTATAAAGGAGAAGGCACTTTCGAGTTAGAATTTTCCATGGATTAAAAATTAAATGGACATGGCTGACCACAATTAGGAAATTAGGAAATTTAAAACTTGTAGAAAATCACAGAGCAGTAGATTTAAAGTTAAGTATTGACAAGGACTACAACATTATAGGTGGCAGCAAGTGATATTCAGTTTATCTCATTTTCCCTGTTTTGTGTGTATTTGCAGAATTGGCTTATCCTGGCAAAATTGCACCCAGAGCATTACTGTACACTCACTTGAGAAAAGAGAAACCCAGGAAGAACCTAAGGAAAACTTACTTAACTTTATCTAATACTGTTTTAAGAGGAAATTATGAACACTAGTCAAGTATAGTGCAGACCACCAGATGGAGTAGTGTTGTTATCAAAAATTATTGGAAATGATTGGAAAAGTGTGTCTTAATTTTTTTCTGTCTCCTTTCATCATACAAGTTTATGGGATTTTGAAGGTGCAGGCCCAGATTTTTGAATAAGTGCATATTTTACAACTATCTAACTGTTGTTTGCAGTAAATAGCTATCTTAAAGAACAGCATCAAATTGTGTTTCTGTGTCTTGCTTTTCTTTGTAGTAACGTATGTTTGGGACTTTGGACTGAAAATGAAAATATTTTACTTCTTGTTGTGACATTTGTATTGTCTTGAGTTGGCAATAAATTCTACACAAATCTGACCACAATTTTTGTCTTTTCATGTTTTTTCTTCTTAGCTGCTAAAGCTAAGGTAGCTATTTTTTTATTA
>JAUBOD010000129.1:1095259-1097759 GCA_032353885.1 Nothura maculosa
ACCTAAGGAAAACTTACTTAACTTTATCTAATACTGTTTTAAGAGGAAATTATGAACACTAGTCAAGTATAGTGCAGGCCACCAGATGGAGTAGTGTTGTTATCGAAAATTATTGGAAATGATTGGAAAAGTGTGTCGTAATTTTTTTCTGTCTCCTTTCATCATACAAGTTTATGGGATTTTGAAGGTGCAGGCCCAGATTTTTAAATAAGTGCATATTTTACAACTATCTAACTCTTTGCAGTAAATAGCTATCTTAAAGAACAGCATCAAATTGTGTTTCTGTGTCTTGCTTTTCTTTGTAATAATGTATGTTTGGGACTTTGTTTGGACTGAAAATGAAAATATTTTACTTGTTGTGACATTTGTATTGTCTTGAGTTGGCAATAAATTCTACACAAATCTGGCCACAATTTTTGTCTTTTCATGTTTTTTCTTCTTAGCTGCTAAAGCTAAGGTAGCTATTTTTTATTAAGTATTTGAAAAGTAACTTCTTCAGTGTTTTGTAATTCGGAAAGAGGCAAGTGATTGATTTGAACAGTAACTGTGGGTGATAATGTAAACTGAAAATAAGTGATATCTATAGCAAAACTTATCAATTCAGTGAAATTTTTGTTGCTATTGTGTTCCTTTGATTTCCTAATTCTCCCCCTCTCCCTCCCTGTCTTGTGCTTTCCCCCCATTTCCCTCTTGTGCTCTCCCCAGTTGTTCTTTTAGGATCTTCCTACACAGGAGCTTACAAACATTTAAAATTTGCAGAATGAAAAGATGGCGCGGGCAATGCTGGTACCACCCGGACCTGACAGCTTCTGCTATTTCACCAAAGAGTCTCTTGCAGCTATTGAAAAACGTATCACTGATGAGAGGCGTGATGGTGACAATGATAAAGACGAGCATAAAGAAGAAGGTGGCCATGGAAAAAATCATCCAAAGCCAAGTAATGATCTGGAGGCAGGAAAAACCCTGCCATTCATTTATGGTGATATTCCTCAAAACATGGTGTCTGAGCCTCTGGAGGATGTGGATCCATATTATAGCAATAAAAAGGTGAATTTTTATTGGAACTGTAATTAAAATACTCCCACTAGGCTATAAAATTGCAAGTGCTATCTAGCGTGGAGATATCAACAACTGTAGCAAAAGTTTTATACAGTCTGTGGTACCATGTTTGTTAATTCAAAACGGCTTATTTTGAATGCAATATAAATGTGATAGTCAATTTTCTACTTATCAATTTTTAAGGATTCACTACAATGATGCTTCATATTAGTGGGTTTTGCATTAGATGTCACTGAAACTCTTCAAATATGATTCCATGTTGAAATATTCAGCTTCCTCTGCCCTTGGTTTCTCCATTCCTGGAGATTCTAGGAAATATAGCCATTATCTGAGATATGGGATAGTAGGAAGTTGTAATTGAACATTTCTAATGAATTATGTTTCTTTTTTTCAAGTATTAGATTCTAAATCATCAAGAGAGTTCCAGCATTATTGTAAAGTCTGACAACAGATCTTCATCTAAAGTGCTAATACATTGTCATATCTTAAAATGATTTAACATCAAACATACCTTGAAACTTCACAAAATATTTGTTATGCAAAAAAAAGCAAGTAATTTACTTGAGGCAGGAGAGGAGAGGACAGGGACACAAGAAATAAAACTGTGATTGTTAACGCTCACTGCCATGTGAGGTGTCACTTACATGTATGAGTTCCGTATGTGAGATTTTGCTTCAGGACCACTGAACCAGTGGTAGAAAGTACACTCAACAGATTAGTATCACATATATAAACTATATATAAACAAATGACCAAATAGCTCAGTGAAAGCAGCATTCTTTTAGCATGTAATGCTGCAAACTAACCTTAGAGAGGTGATGTTTGTTTCAAGGCCATGAACTTTGTTGTCAAACGACCTGTTTTTTACAGGAAAGTATAAGAGAAGTATTCAATATTAAAACATGTCCATTTCTAGGCATTAGTTTTTGCTAAGGAGAACAGACCTTAGATAGAGATTGAACGAAGATTTTGTTACATGGCTGTTTGATTATGTCTCCTAACCTAAACCGAAAATGGTTATGCAAATGATACTGGTAATAATCTTACTGTATTGATAGATAGATAAGGAAAGTTTAGAAACCCAGGATGTCTCTTGTCAGCAAAAAAAGGTTAAACAGATGCTCCTGTGAGAATAGTAACCATCCAGAAATGAGTAATTAGGTGCTCTGTTTGGCACAGCCAGGCTTGATGCCAAGTATAAATAATATGGCTGGATTCATTTTTCATACTTAAAAGGGACTAATTTTTCTTTCCTTTTTTTTTTTAGTTTTTATTTGTGTAATGCAGATTTTCTTTAACAATGCAGAGACAAGGCATGGATATTTTTTTGCTGCTGACATCAAAATTTAGACCCTAATATTTGCTTTTAGAGTTCTACTGAAAATGAATGTTACTTAGATCCATGTCAAGTGCAGCGTCTGTCTTCATGGGAAGATTGCAT
>JAUBOD010000129.1:1102759-1112187 GCA_032353885.1 Nothura maculosa
AGGGCTCTGGAAAGAGAGTGAGAAGAAATAAAATTAAGTCAGAATATCACAGATTTTCGTTTCAAGGACTTTTTTTTTTTCCTGTAACATATAGCCTTTGATATTTGTTATATGTTAATTTCATTTGGTGTCACACTTCTGTAGTTTAATTTTTATAATTTACCACTGTTGTTTTCTTTAGGTCATTTCTATCGTCTAGGAGAAAAGGATTTCCTGCTTTGTGGCAATAGCTCAGATGCAGGGTAAGATGTGCTGAAAATAACATATTGTCCTTTGCCTGAACAGAATATAGAAATTATCATTCTAATGTTGAAAAGCTAATTTATCTAACTCTATTGTTAAAAGTCCATAGTCCTTTATCCTGAGTTAACATTTGAACTAGGAAAAATCCTAATAAGAAATATTCCTTTAAAAATTCCGGAAACTAGAAAATCTCATTTCAAATGATAGATTTTTACATTGTGAATGACTCAAGAATATACATGTATATAAAAAAATTAATTGCATTTCTCATCTCTGAAGTAGGCAAATCAGCTCTACTTCACACTGGGAATTTTGCAAAAAACATCTTCAGGGTTCTTCTGTTTCTGAACTGCGTTAATGGCAATGTCTTGCGCTCTTTTTGAAACAGGATCACAGACTTCTAGATTCTAATTCTAATTAGATTCTAGTCTAGATTCTAATTAGATTCTAATAATAACCACAGTTCTCCTTTGTTGTGGCATGCTTATGTCTTCAAAGCTCATACACGTAATTTTCTTTCGTAAACACGTCATGTATAGATCTAAATCAGTATCAGATAGTTTTATATACTTGTGCCATTTGTGTATAAATACTCATAAAATATACGCACACATATAAAAAGCAACAGTTATGGTGGCTTTCTATGGAGATGTTAGATGACTGAAACTGTTCATAGCACTTGTACAGAATAACAACAGAGGCAGTCTGCCTATAGTTGATAACAGTAGTGGTCACCTACCATCAAAAATGATATGTACAAATATCACTGTGACAGTTGCTTCTTTTTTGGAAGTGGTAGAATCTGTTAATTCAATTTGGCTACTTCACCAGTTGCTAGGAAAGCTGATATGCCAGCCCTGCTGTCACATGAAATTTAGTGTAAATTTGCACTAGAACACATACTAGATATCATAGAATCATAGAATGCATAAGGTTGGAAGGGACCTTAGAGGTCATCTAGTCCAACCCCCCTGCACACGCAGGGTCACCTAGAGCATGTGGCACAGGGCTGCATCCAAGCAGATTTTAAAGATCTCCAAAGAAGGAGACTCCACATATCTGTATTGACTTTCTGTTTTATGTGGAGACGTTCATCTTATGGAATGTCAGAGCTGACCGATTATTCCCATTGAAGAGGTGTATATATATAGAGAGAAAAGAAGTTTTACTGTGTACGTAACGGTGAAAGAAAGTAGGAGGAAAGTTTCCTTTATTTTTGTCTCTGCTTCTTTTTGTTTCTTTGTTTGCTCTTTTTTTTTTTTGGCTTTTTAGGAGGAAACTTTGTTCATTTCCTCAGTAATTTTTAAAATATTTTAAGCCACAAATGATATCCCCTTCACAAATTAGGTCTAATGAGTATCCATTAGAAACTCAATAATTTAAATAAAATATTAGTGTTAACGTTTTAAAATCTTATTTGAATCACTTTGAATTTTTTCCAGCAAATGTCCAGAAGAGTTTATCTGTGTGAAAGCTGGAAGAAACCCGAACTATGGATATACTAGCTTTGACACATTCAGTTGGGCTTTCTTGTCGTTGTTTCGATTGATGACACAAGACTACTGGGAAAATCTTTATCAGCTGGTGAGTATGTAGCAAAAATGGTTTGGTGTCTTAGTAGGATTTGGTAGGTATTACCTACCATTGATACTGTTAGCAATTGCAGGTAAACTCTGTTCCTCAGAAAAAGCAAGTACAGTTACAAAATTGGGCAGACACTTGGGCAGTTATTACAGAATCTCACATAATTTCTGTAGAACTCTTTTTCTGAACCTTTCTTGGATCTTCTGCATGCATTTCGTTTAGTGCCTTATAACAAGATTTTCAAAAACTTTAGTACTGAGTTGTGAAAAGATCCTGTGACAGAAAAATTTGAGTCTTAACTTTTATACCTGTAATCCCGGTTTTGGTAGCTGAGAACACATGTCTTGGTATGCAGCCTTTCCTCCCATAGCCTTTCATTATAAGGCATTAAAAATTCTCTAATAATAATAAGCATTCACTTTTTTAATTCTTATTATTGATTGTAGTGGCTTTAAATCTTCTGGTTAATCTGGGAGGAAGGCATGGTAATACATTTTTAGTACCAAAGATTTTAAAAAGTGAAATAAGTTTACGTGGAAAGTCTGACTCTCTTTTCTTCTCAAGATGATTAGACATTAAAATAGATTCCTCTTGAATCAGCCAGTTGTTTAAGCATGCATTTTCTCACACGCTTCCTTTATTTTGATTACCTTGTAATTTAGAAAGCATGTATGGGCTTATTATGGAAGGAAGAACAATTGTATAGTAGATTTTGCACTTTTCAAAGTCTGTAAAGGCTTTATCAATTGCAGAATTACTATTTGTCTTCATCAACTGGATTATGTCTTTTCTTCTCCTCTAGACTTTACGAGCTGTTGGCAAAACATACATGATATTTTTTGTTCTGGTGATATTTTTGGGTTCCTTCTATCTGATTAACTTGATCTTAGCTGTGGTTGCCATGGCCTATGAGGAACAAAATCAAGCAACTCTAGTTGAAGCAGAACAGAGGGAGGCAGACTGGCAGCAGATGCTTGAACAGCTGAAAAAACAGCATGAGGAAGCTCAGGTATCTTTTTAATGAAAGTACAAGTTTTAGTATATTTCTTTGTATGTAATTTATTCAAAACAAAAATGACAATTAGATTGGAATTTAAAATACTTTGATCCATAAATTTCTTACTGCTTTATAGAACTTATGTTATTTCCAGAGATTGGAAGTTATAAGAGCAGCTTAAGTAGATTCATTTGTATATTGTAACCATTAATATTAGTTTCCGAAACTGACTTAATCAAAACAGAGACATAAAGGCGTTTAGTTTTTTTATTTTCTGATTTATTCATTCTAACTAGTTAATGGATTTATTAATTTTTATATCTTTTTAATGATCTTTCTGAGAGAACATGGTACAGACACATTTTCTGCATCATAAAGACAAAGTAGAACTTTACTCAAAAATGTCTGTTGTTTCTTGGTATTTGTAGCATGTAACAGTTTGATTTCAGTTTTTGTATAAACCCATCTAGGCTTTGCTATGTATGTTTAAGTTACTTGATATACGTTTTGGAAATAAGAATTATTTCTTTCTTAATATAGCTAAAATTCTGTGATTGTACAGCATCTCTTATTAAAATTTGCTTGATACTAAATAGAGAAATTGTTGTGACAGGCTATTGCAGAAGCTGCAGCAGCAGTGAGTAAATATAGCAGTGATGGTGGGATTGGTGATCCATCAGATAGTTATTCAGAAGAATCCAAGCTTAGCTCAAAAAGTGCCAAAGAGAGGAGAAATAGAAGGAAAAAAAGAAGACAGAGGGAGCTCTCTGGAGAAGAGGATAACATGAAGGATGGAAAGATTCCAAAATCTGAGTCAGATGGCAGTATTAGAAGGAAAGGATTTCGCTTTTCTTTGGAAGGGAACAGACTTGCATATGGAAAGCACTTGACGTCGCCACATCAGGTACTATGAATATGTGGGTTTTTTGGGTTTTTTTGTTTTTTTATTTTAAATTTTTGAGCTAGTTATTATAACTAGCTAACTTCACTGTGACTTTGGAAAATATTAGTGAAGGAAGAAGAATTTTGCAATATTTTAAATATATAGTGTATCACTTACCATCACTGAAATATTTCTTAGAGTATACGTAAACAAATTTTTTACCTGTTCTCATGTTATCCTTTGAGATCAGGTGGCTTTGTGATGTATGGCACCATTACATTTTCATAGTTCTTTTGAAATAGAATTTCTAAAATCTCTGTGTTCTCATTCCTTTTGAATTTATAAAAGGACGATACAAGTATGAAACCTCAGTGAGGAGAATACTTATGCTGGATACATTTTTGATACAACTCGTGGCCTGCGTAGGCCATTAGAACTTCTGAAAGGCTTGATTTTTCTCTTTAATGCAGATATGGAAACTAATATGACCACTGCGTATACCCTTTTTTATGCTTTAATAATTATTTTACATGTACTATAAGTTTACCTATTGAGATATTTGTCACCTCTGGTGCATATCTGAACTCTGCCTGAGGTACTGAATTAAAATACAGAAATATTCCTATGATATCTTAGGATATTTTTATAAATAGGTGTGCATTTTGTTGTAAAATTGAAATTAATAAAAAGATCTTAAAGATCTCTAACGTTGCTTCTTTTGTTTCCTTTATAGTCTTTATTGAGTGTTCGTGGCTCCCTGTTTTCTCCCAGACGTAATAGCAGAACAAGTCTTTTCAGTTTTAGAGATCATGGAAGAGAGGTAGGATCTGAAAATGATTTTGCTGATGATGAGCATAGCACATTCGAAGATGCTGGAAGCAGAAGAGGTTCTCTCTTTGTGCTGCGCAGGCACAGCGAGCGGCGCAGTAGTAACACTAGCCAGACCAGTAGAACATCCAGGAGGCTGCCAGTGTTTCCAGTGAACGGGAAGCTGCACAGCACTGTGGATTGCAATGGGGTGGTTTCCTTAGCAGACATACCACCATGTCTCTTGTCACCAACTGGACAGCTTCTGCCAGAGGTGGTAATAGATAAACCGACAACTGATGACAATGTACGAAATATTTAAGTTACTCCAGGCTTCATGACCATTACTTATTGTACTAGAACAATTAGGCAGTATTTTCACAAAATGGAATCCATTGGAAGCAATTGAAAACTGGGCTTATAATTATTCTATAGTATTTGGAACATGTATGTGTATGTGAAAAACCACTGCAAAATGAGAGGGTCAAGTGTGAAAATAAATGAGAACAAAGAAGTACGTACTTTGTATATACATGTAGGATATGCGTACACCTACATACTTATTTTAATGAGCAAGGTTACATTTCTGAATCTGCTTTGCAAATGTATAAAAGCAACCTTTTAGATCACCTTGACATTCTAAAAAGCTCTAAAGGCTTTTTTCCTGGATCTGGAGATGTTCTGAGATTGTCACTGCCAATGGTATGGTATAAAACAAATAATAACAATCACTTTAAACTGTATCCCTTACTCCTCCTGTCAGTCTTTTTCCCCCCCAGTCTATCTTTATGAATGGGATAGAAGGACCTGCTACACAGGTTGTCTAAGAAACTTTCTGTTCCTGAAACAAAAAATTTCATTCAGGTCATAGCATTGGAAAGAAGATCAGCCATATTGCTTACAGTTGTGAACTCCTTGCGGTCTACTGTCCTTTTATTTCATAATTAATTTCCTGAATAATATATATCCATGTTCATATATTTGAAAATTATTTAAAGTGAGCTGGATGCTATGACTATAAATCAACTCTGTAATTTTATAGTCACTTTGAAAAAATGTAATAAAAAACTAGTTGCAATTCTGTCAATTAAGGCAGGCTTGGTTTAAGTGTGAATTCAAAAATAAATCACAGTTAATAACTATTCATTTTGAATTTTAAGTCAAGATATACCTATTTTAAGAATAGGTATAGTGATCAAGACTTAACCTATAACAACTGTATTTAGAGAATAACTACTGCCACTGCTGAAAATTTCCTATCATAAATTACTACTTAGATATATTTTGTGATTTAGCCTCACTGGAGAGAAAATTGTAGTTAGAGAAGACAGGAAGCAGGGAAATGTGAATTACGAATTTTTCTGATACCAGTGCTACCAGTCTTTATTTGTTTCATGGATAATGTCATTCTAATCCAAAATTCCTTGTGTCTAATGTGGAGTTAATATAGTTAGCTATAATGTAGTGATAACTTGGGAATTAATTATCAAATACTTTTTTTCACATTTCAAAAGATGCTTGAGAGTATTCAGAAGTCTAACATGAAAATAACAGTTTAAAAAGTACTATGTTTATACTGGAAACAAATCTAACATAATAACATAGATATAAAGCTGCATATACTATGAATGCCTTATCTTCAAATTCAAAAGGGCCTATGGTGCCTTTTTTGTATTTTTCAAGGGGAGTTAATTAAATTTTCCGCTCTTCCCCCCCTTTTGTTTATAGAGCACTACTACAGAAATAAAAAAAAAAAAGAGGCATTCAAGTTCATATCAAATACCAATGGATTTGCTGGATGATCCAAATATAAGGCAAAGAGCCATGAGTATAGCCAGCATTATCACAAACACAATGGAAGGTACGTTACCATTGCAGGTATGTCTGTCTATACCTTACCTGAAGGTATTATGTTCATGATGCATGTGCAGAAGGCAAAAAATAAGCAGCTATTGCAAATGCACGGTCTGAATGATAAAAGTACAGGAGCAGAGTGAAAAAAGAAAGAGTCTGATAATCAGATTAAGCTAACAGGCATCTTCTAACTAAAGACATAAAGATGTATGTGTTTTTATAGCAACTATTCATATTTAGCCATCGAGTTATTGAAAGAAATGTCTTTCCTAGTATAAGTTTTCCATTAGCTCTATAAAAATGTTACATAATATAAAAGGCAAGGCCTTAATAGAGAGAAGGAAATCAGTAGTAGAGTTATTTTGGAAGAATGAGATTATTTTTAGTGTAGTTCTTAAACAAACTTGATAATTTTTCAAAAGCTATCTTTATTTTCTTGCAAATTAATCATACATTTGAGAGGATGTGAGCTGCAAACTAAGAAAAATAACTGTAAATGTGACCAGCATTTTTTTAAGAACCTACCATGGTATAATTACACCACGTTTTATAACTATAAGATCTTGAGTGTGTGGGCGGTTTGTTTTGCTTTGTTTTCCTAGTCTTACCAACACTTCACAGGCAATAACAATAAATTACTAAAAGTAGTTTCTAAACTAAAGGTTGTTTCTCAAATACCTAGATATGCAGTATCCTGACTGTGATATTTTATTGACTAGATAGAGGATTCAGCTATTCATTAAAACCTTCTCATCAAGTGTCTTTAGTAGAAATTTTGATTAAATGAGTATGGATTTTTTTTAAGGCCAGCTCACATTTCATCTTGCAGTTTAAGTGCTTTCTCTTGGTTTGTGTTGTTTTTGACCAGAGTTAGACATCAAAACCTTAAAAATGAGACTAAGTTAAAATTTATCTTCATTTTATTATCTTGTTCACTTTGTTCATTTTTGTTTTGTCCAGAACTTGAAGAATCTAGGAAAAAATGTCCACCCTGCTGGTATAAGTTTGCCAACACTTTCTTGATTTGGAATTGTTGGGAGCCATGGCTAAAAGTAAAGCATATAATCAGTTTCATTGTAATGGATCCATTTGTTGATTTGGCTATTACTATTTGTATAGTCTTAAACACACTGTTCATGGCCATGGAACATTATCCAATGACTGAAAACTTTGCTAATGTGCTTAAAATAGGAAATCAGGTAAGTCCATCAAACTATGTTGTTTGCTACATGAACATAGTTTCCATTTGAACTATAATTGAAATTTTATTATTTTTATTATCATTCTAGAAAATACATTTTAAATGCTTAATTGTACAAGTGGTTAAAATATTTGCATATACAATTTTTATTGACAGGACTTCAGATGACACGCCAACAAAAAGATTTCTTTCTGATTAGCATTAAAAGAAAAAATAGGAGCCAAATTTGGTTATATCTCTCAAAAATACCATTGATAACACCAGAAGTATTGGATATTATTTTGGCAGAAAGGACTTCTGCTTCAAACATGAAACTACGCAGATCAGCTAGCAAGAAAAGACATGGATTCTGTTTCTTTATTTTTGTGAGGACATCATTTCATAGCAAATAAATCCAAATCGCCCTCTAATTCATGATCAGTTTTTAATTTCTCACATTACTGTCTTAAAGTACCTTCGTTTGTCGCAAGAAGAGCTGTTACTATCTTGCTGAGGATCGTTAGTTAATTTTGCAGGGTAGGTGTAGGGAGCAAATAGGAGCTTCTTACTAGTCAATAGATGTATCTTAAGTTTAAAATGGTAACAAAGATACACTATAGTTCATTTTGATGTTGTCAATTATCTTTCTGTAAAGTTCAGCTTGCAAGTATCTTCCTTACTGCTGTTGTGAAAAGTTTATCACATGTTATTTAAGTTATTCCTTGTATTCTGGTACAATTTATTCATGTTCATCTATAATAATAAAAAACATTTTTCCTTTAGGTTTTTACTGGAATCTTTGCAGCGGAAATGGTTCTCAAGATAATTGCCATGGATCCGTATTATTATTTCCAAGTCGGCTGGAATATTTTTGATAGTTTTATTGTCACTCTTAGTTTGGCGGAGCTCTTTCTTTCAAATGTGGATGGATTATCCGTTCTCCGATCATTCAGATTGGTATATAAATTAATGATGATAATATATCTGTCAATGGACTTTGTTTGTATTTTAACCATACTAATGTAAACAACACTTTATTTGCCTGATATTTGTAACTTAAGTACTTAAGATATCTCTGTAAGGAGGACTTTCCAAGTAGTTTGTCATTTACATGAAGTAGTGTTAAGGTATGGTTTAGAAGCAGCTTGTAGAAAATACTTAAAAAAAGAAAATGAGCTGTTGTTTGAGATGTTCTGTTTCTGTGATCTCTTTCACTAACTGATTTTCCATTATATTTATATCTGAAAAAAAAAAACCAAATTATTTTATACTTCTGTTCTTTTTGCTGGATTAGAGAGATGGAAGAATGTGACTTACACTTTTGCCTTTTGTAAGGGGGAACATATGAGTTATAGCTTATTTTTGGCTTTTGATGCCAGATTGTGGGACGAATGTATTTAAATTTGTTGAAGCCAGTTTTCTTTTGGAAGCCTCTGCCCTTTAAGAGTTTTTTTAATCCTTTATTTTCTTTTTCCTTTATTTTCCTTCAACATTTTTTTTAATTCTTTTCATGCACATAGTGATTGCAATATATGCCATGCCTAATGCGTTTAGCCAATGGACTGTTCCATTCATATACAAGTATACTATGCAAAAGATAGGAGAGAAAAACCCAAAATGTATTAATTTTATAAATTGGTAATTTTATGGAATTCCTATTTGTGAATAAGATATGGGTTTGGGAAACAAGTTGAAGTTTTTTTTTAAAATGTTGCAGAGAAAGAAACTAGGCCATGATCTATTGCTTTCTCTGTATTTCTATATCTTTTTTTTTTTTAACTACTACAAATAATGTGTCTGTACTTTGTTTTGCAGCTTCGAGTTTTCAAATTGGCAAAATCTTGGCCAACTCTGAATATGCTGATTAAGATTATTGGCAA
>JAUBOD010000129.1:1112351-1125994 GCA_032353885.1 Nothura maculosa
CTTTCTTGATTGTATTCCGAGTGCTGTGTGGGGAATGGATAGAGACCATGTGGGACTGCATGGAGGTTGCAGGCCAACCTATGTGCCTTACTGTCTTCATGATGGTCATGGTGATTGGAAACCTAGTGGTACGTAGCCAAATGACTTGAGCATTCATTTAGAGAAGGAATTTCAATGAAACTAGAGTTGTTTTTAGCATTAGACGTGTTGTTTACCTATGTTTTGTATGATTTTGAATTCATTAGGAATTGATTCATAAGTACTTACATTTTGAATGTGTAGTAGCATCTTCAGCCTAGAGTATGGGTTCCCTCAAGGCTCTAGGTTTTTCAAAGGATATGGGAGGGGGAGAGAAACGGGGAGAAATGCATCTCTCATTCATTTCTTGCAGACTACTCCTAGAGAGAATAGAAATGGAGTAACAAGAAATATGCTCCCAGGAGAGAGGTTACCTGCTAGTGTATGATAAGGGCTTTCTCACCCTAATTTGCAGAAAATCATCCAGTTGTGTTGTCTTTGTTTTTAGGTATTGAACCTTTTCCTGGCCTTGCTGCTGAGTTCCTTTAGTTCAGACAGCCTTTCTCCTACAGAGGATGATAATGAAATTAATAACTTACAGACTGCTGTGACAAGAATTCAGAGGGGAATAAATTATTTGAAGAGAAAAGCAGCTGATTGTGTCCAGAAATCTTGTAGGGGGAAACAAACGGTTGTAAATGAAAATAAAGCAACAGATCAGTTGAATGATAAAAGAGCCCATTGCATTTCCAACCGTACCATCGCTGAAATAAAGAAAGATCAGAATTACCACAAAAAAGAGAATGGAACCAGCAGTGTTGTAGGTGGCAGTGATTATACATCATTCATAAACAACCCAAGCCTCACTGTTACGGTACCGATAGCTGTTGGAGAATCTGATTTTGAACATCTAAATACAGAAGAGTTTAGCAGTGAGTCAGATCTGGAGGAAAGCAAGGAGGTAGGTTTCAAAATATTTCCTTGTACTAATGAATTGTTATGATCTGCTGTCATATATCAATTGTATTTTCTTCATAGTCTTTTCTTGCTTAGAAATAGAAAGTGTGTATGGTTTGAGATTGGTGGAGTGGGCTGTGAGTAAATAAACTCCGAAGTGTGAAAGTGGAGTAAAAAAGATTGGGAAAGGCAGCATTATAAAAAAAGAAATTAAAAAAAAAATTGCTAATGAGAGACAATCAGCTTTCCTCTCCTCCTAAAGTTAGAACAGTGGTATAAAAAAGGAAACAGGGGCCTTAATTATAAGGCTTATATTCCAAAGAAAATGAATGAGAAAAATAGTTCCTGAATGAATGAAAAATGCTAACTGCTTGCTTGCCTCTCAGAGTTTTGAACCACTTGATTCAAATTTAACTGTCTGCTTTAGGAAATGAGACACTTAACAGCAGCAGCAGCAGACTGAGGGAGGGCGGGAAGTTCAGGGTTGGGTAGGCTCCCGAGGGAGACTACTGGAGCTGTGGGCAGCAGAGAGCAGCAGCAGAGACCTGGCATCAAGCTCCCTAGGTAGCTGTGGGCACTGAGGCCACTCCCCTCAGGAGGAGCCCTCCTCCACCTGCATTGCTTCGGGTGCTTTGGCTGGCTTTTTGGCACCAGCAATGAATTTGCATCACTAACGTACCTGAATGAATAGTAAACTGCCTGTACTGTTTCCGGATTATATTGTTGTTGTAGCAAGATGTGCTTTGATTAAATTTAGATTTGGAAGATGTTCTAAGATGACATTTTAGGGGTTTTTGTTTGATTTTGTTTTTGTTTTTTTTGCTGTAGAATGCAGTACTGTAAAAGTTCTTTTGTGTGTGTTGGTTTTTTAATAATTATTTGTTATTTGAACAACTTGTTAACTGAAGCTTTCCTATCTGCTTTATGGAGGCCATCTACGTTATCTTGACCCTAGTTCAGTTGAGAAGACCTTAGTTTACTAATAGGCTTTTCAAAAACAATGAAAAATATTTATCAATATCTATAAAATGCTTTAACATATTAACTGCTCTTCTTTAGGAAACTGTAATTCCTACTCACTAGCTGCTATATCTTTTTTTGTTATTAATTTTGTTACTAATCTAAATCAAACTACTGGCCTTTTTGTTAGCATGTTTGAATAAATCTTGGATTTGTGAAAGGAGTTTCTGATGATTCCTGGCAGTTCCCTCCTGCTGTGACAGCTACATTGAATCTGGCACTAGATTTAATCTACGTTACTACATTACTATTTAATCTACATTAAATTTTTACACAGGAAAAAATATGTAACAATTGGAGATTCTAGGTTCTTCCCTCTGTTCCCCAACTATTTATTGTAAAAGAATCTACGTTTTATTATCTCGAGTATTTGCTATGAAACACAATTATTAGTTGTGTTGAATTGTAAAATCATCTGTGATTCTTCTTTAACTCACTCAGTTTTACTTACTCTGTTAAAATAGTTAAAGGTCTACATAGATAACAGGCAAAGAGGAGATAAGTAAATTAAAAATATAAAACTATTTCATGTGCAGTAGTTTTGTCATCAGTAAGGAATTGCCTTTCATTTTTCAGACAGATCTTGAGGAGAGAAAAAAAAGTAAACCTTGTGTGTCACAGGTTGTCCGAACATGTAAGGGTTTAGGTTCACCTCTTTCTTGCAGGCTTTGCTTTTATGTGGCGATAGGTTGTGTTGAAGGTGTTAAATAACTGCACTGTCTGATGATCTTTGAGAAGTCATTGGCGAGCAGTGTAGATGAGATTTGTACCAGAAGATTAATCTAAGACAGATGTTAATGTTAAGCAATACAAGTTTGTAGTTTAGCAGGAATGTTGCTTTTTACATTGCTATATATCTGATACAATCCATAATGCAATTCTTACTATTTGAAATACTTTTACGTTATACACATTAAAAGAAAAT
This sequence comes from Nothura maculosa, assembly GCA_032353885.1. Lineage (NCBI taxonomy): Eukaryota > Metazoa > Chordata > Aves > Tinamiformes > Tinamidae > Nothura > Nothura maculosa. The sequence continues at coordinate 1,115,272 of JAUBOD010000129.1, forward strand.
CACACTAGTTATGATAGGTAAAAAGTGCTTACACACTTTTGTCTTTGACCTTGTATAATTGATATCTTTGTTTTCTTTTGCCTTGTGTTTACTTTTAGAAACTATATTCTAAACATTTATTTAGGATAAAGTAGTAAAGACTAGGGACAGCCTTGAATATGAAGTGCAAAGGTGATATGAGGTGTACATAGTCTATCATCGTTTACATGCAGGCCCAATCCAATACACACCTATGAACCTCAGATAGTCTGCTAATTTTCTCTCTTTCAGTACGTCTTTGGATATACTTAAGTCTCTAATCAAGAGCTATAAATGTTATGTTTTTCAAATGTCTTATGTATCTAGATTTTTTTTTAATAAGTAGGAATCCAATTTCTGCTGCTCCCAGAATTCAAACAACCTAGAGGGGGTACCATGTTTTGAACTTCATTGCGTACAATTCTTACTTCTCACAGGAGTAAAATCAAGCTGGATCAGTCAAGAATGCAGCTCTGGTGCTTTTTAACCAGACAGAGCAACATGTCAGCACGTTTGCACAGGTTATCTAACCAAATCATATCTGTATGATCATTTTTAAAATGGACTGGCCTGCATGCTACTCAGCTACAGTATATTTTTCCCCATCCATTGTAATGTAGTGGAAACATGCACAGCTGCTCTTTAAACTGAGTCCCGTGACTCGCGTCACAGCATGGTTGGGGGCAACCAGAACATGTTTCTTTGTTACATCGTTGGTATTTTCTGTACTTCTATAGCATAAGCTGCATGCTCTGTAATTTTTGGTTATGGTTAACTGAATTATCAAGTGTTCAAGTTTAAAACAGATTAACAGCCTCTAATTTTATGAAAATGCAGAGATTTAGTTGAATTTTTCTGTTCATCTGTTATACCATGGTTATAGCTGTCATGTAGTGATAAACATTTTCTGATCATGCTCATCTGAACAGTGCCTATTCATATCTTAATATTACAGTAATATGAATGTGAAAATATTTTGCATTTTCAATATAAATGTTCATATTTCTTCATAATGTTTTAACCGTTTTAATTCCATCTTTATCATATAAGAGAAGTTAAAATACAGGATGAAAGACATAGGAATGTTCCTGGGAACAATCAAGCATGTCTTTCTTTTATACATATGCATATCTTTTTGCTTTTTCTTAAGATATAGTATTTTAGTTGCATTCAAATCACAAAGATAGTGTGTGTCAGTAAGACCAGAAGTTAGGAAAGCATTTATATCAGTTTCACTGTTCAATAGCAATAAATGTTTCTTTGTGAATTTAGTCTTGTTGATTATATAGAAGGAAGACATCAAATGTAATTCCAACCAAAAATTCTAAGTGTGTAAATTAATAATGATATTTTAAGAGAATATAAAATCAAGAAGCTAAAACAGAAATAAAATTATAAAAGTCAAAAATAAGATTAAATCTTAAAAATCATTTTTTAAAAAACAAAATAGCAACTCGTAGCCTCCCAAAACCATAAACTCCAGAACAAACAAACAAACAAAAAACCAAAAAAACAACTGCAATACCTGCAAATTGTGTGTTCTCCATTTCCAGCCATCTCTTCTGAATAGATGAGGATTCCTTTTTCAAATACAGTTTATTTTTCTTTCTTAAAACTTATTACTGGAATGATTCATGAAATCAGTTAGATCTCTGCAAACTTTGTATATAGGAAAGAAACAAACTGAATTTTTAATTAAAAGATTATTATTACTGATTTGTTTTATAATCCATAGATCCATAAAGTCAGTTTACCTATCACTGTTGTATCATTTTCTGTGCACTGTCTTTTATATTTATATACACACACACACACACACACACACACACACACACACACACACAAAAAAAAAAAAAAATTGTGTGTATGGATATATACATATATACGTGTGTATATATATGTGTGTATGTGTGTGTATTTATGCAAACTGTCTTGGAATGATGAAAGCAGCATATTAATAAAGTGATATAAATACATAATATTATATTCAGGCTCAGTAGATATAGTCATAGGAAATGATGTTTATTCTGCATATGAATATTTTAAAAATCATTCTACTAGAAATGAGATGAGGCATTTAAATAAATATGCATAACTTGGGAATATTATTCCAGCTACTCAGTTTCTAATGTAACAGCAAAGTAGGAAATATTTTTTAATCACTTCCTAATAAAAAATAATGTAGAACACCTTCTCTAAGTTATTTCTACCTTCTTTTGCAAATACAGCCAAAAAAAAAAGAAAAGCCTTTTTAAATTTAATATGATTTTGTCCCTTTACATTACATAATCAAATTGTAAATACAACTTGATTGGATGGTGCCTCCCAGCTTGTCTGCTCTTAAGTATTTCTTAATCATGAAAGTCTTGCTAAATTTGTGAAAATTATATTAACTCTGTAAAACTGCAGCTCTTTTGCAGTATGTGCTTACATCATTCCCTACACATTTATTCATGTGTCAGTGAACGCATTACTGATGTTATATGCTTTTTGGTAATAACATTGGAAAACATCAGAGAATGCTGTAATCAAAATTACTTTGGCATAGTTTGGTACTCATACTCTGATTGAGTGTACAATACACAACAGTCTTCCTTTAAAATCTCTAGAACATAATTTTTTGCAAGACGTGCAGATTGCAAAAGGCTTCCTCATATGGTAATATATGTTATATAGTTTATGTAATTTTAATTATTTTTTAAAATCTTTTTTTTTCTATCATTTGACTGTATATGTATGTGTACCAGAGTAATGAGTAGTCTCAGAATGTATAATGTAACATCTGTGCATTGGCAAAAATGAATGCAAATTAATGCCAGTTGAAATGTAGTTACCATGCCTTTTATCTCTTAGAAAATACTCCATATGAAAAAGCATGTTCAAATGATAATTATGAGTTAAGATAGGTTTAAAGCTAAGGATTGAATTATGTAAGATTATGTCAGATTTTACCATATAGCTTTCTACTATGATCATTTATGTTGGGGGAAAGTAATGGATGTATTTTCCCAATTTAATTTATTTTAAACATGTATTGATTGAAATTGAGTGAAATTTAATTTTAATAATTTATCACGTATGAGTTTTCCTATAATACAGATTTTATTTAGCACTTTTCAATCAAGCAGTCCCTACCTAGATCATATACCTGAATAATTCTTTTTCTTTGGGGAATATTGACATTACTTACAGCATAACAAAGAAAAAAACCTTAAGTACTCAATTTTATTGTAAAAGTAGTCATATATTCTAGAATTAGCTCTAGTTAGCTCATCATTCTGATAGTTAAGATGGCAATGAAAAAGAACTATTAAATCTTATTTTTAGGTTATGAAAAACTAGAACCTAATTAAAACTAATGCTTGAACAACTACTACATGTTTCTCTCTGGGACAGATTATCCTTATAGCTCGAAACTCAAAGTACTTCTTTCTGTCCGGGTTGTCTGTCTTAAGCTCGAGGAGGCAGTTGTTGTGAAAGCTACTAGTAACTTGTGTAATCTTGTAGTAAAGTTACAATAGATATTGCTTTAGATTGCAGTAACTATGTTAAGTAAATCGTAACAGAATACCCAAAAAATATTATTTTAGAAAATCCACTTGATAGTGGTTTTGATGAATGATAATAGTGTACTATGGTTACTTGAAAAGTTCTAGAATTCTTTGAAAAAGATTATGTGATATACCTTCCAATCAAAGACAGAAAATGGAAGATTTATGCACATTTCAACAGCATTGACTGCAGTATGTGTATGTTTGTGTGTATTCTTGGCCAAAAGTACTGTTCTTGGTTGTTACTTGCACACAGTGTTGCATGCTTAACATCAATTCTATTTTTAATCATATAAGTATCAGTAAACTATTACTATGGAATTTTGTTTCCAGAAGCTAAGTTTCTCTAGCTCGTCTGAAGGAAGTACAGTTAATGTAGCTCTCTTTGGAGAAGAAAAAGCAGAGACTGAACTAGAACAAGCTCTAGAGCCACAGGCGTGTTTCACGGAAGGTATGTTTTACAGAAGGTATGGAAAGTTTGGGATTAATGGTTCTTTTTGTGTCTGCAACAAGCATTGACAGTGTATAAATTAAGCTAAGCTTCAGGGAAGCCATTTGCTACAGCAGTCTTACCTCCCGGCCAGCCAGTTCCTAGATTAGGTTTCATTTGCCCATTGTGGGTGTACTGAAGTCCGTAGACATTTGTGCAATAGAAATTTGAATGTGTCTGTACTTGTTAATTTTAAGAGTATTTTAAGTAAACACCAGATGCTACTCCACAAGCATTTTTTCAGTGATAAGTAATCCTGTCTATTTAAATGACATGTTCTTAGTAGTGAAATCAGCAAGATTGAGCCCTAGACCAGGTTCATACCACTTAAATGGAGTCACCCTCTGTAGCATTAGAAAGCAATCCAGGCAATGAGTCGGATCTCAGGAAGCAACAGAGGGATTATCTCCACTTTCACCTGATAGTATTTGGGAGGGGAGAGTGCATAAATATATTGTGGGATGCCACAGATAGAATTAATAGGATAAAGGGGATCCTACATCTATATGCTAGTAGAGGTCTAAATATATATCTGCGTGCATTTAGAACTTTTCATTAATTTCAGCTTTGTATATCTGTATTTTGGAGAACTACAGTATAGAAATGTTTGCCATGTTTATATTATCACAGTTTTTATCTTTTAAATAATGATTAATAGGAAATTCAAAAAAAAAAAAAAAAAAAAGAAATGGTCCAAGATCAACTCTCACACTCCTCTCATTTATCAGCCTTGCTTTTTTCTTCTTAGCATTATGAAGATGACTTTGAGAATAGATCTCTTATCCTCAGAAAAAAATTCATTTCTAAAAGTAAAAAATGTTTGAGAATATGGTGTTCTTTTCAGACTCTTAATCAAGATTTTATTTTTTGGAATTCTTATTATCCTTGTAATGAGTGATGCGTATTATTTTTGAGCATAGGATTGATTTTTCTGTTTTCCAAGTATTTTGAGTAGTTGAAGGAGTAAATCATGTTCATCACAGTGGTACTAGTGGCTTTTAGTAATATTCAGTAATCTGACTTATGAAACAAGAGCTACTTAACATTTAGCATTTTAGAATGATGAAAGTTCTAATGCACAATGACTTCTTTTTTCCCCCCAATTTTTAGGCTGTATACAGAAGTTTAAATGTTGTAAAGTCAATGTAGAAAGTACCGGAGGAAGAATCTGGTGGAACTTCCGAAAAACCTGCTACAGGATAGTAGAACACAACTGGTTTGAAACATTCATTGTCTTCATGATTCTCCTCAGCAGTGGAGCTCTGGTAAGTAGAGCATACACCTATAAAAAAGCACCTTTACAGGACATAAATTAAATTAACGTTTATTTGATATGTCTTAGAATATAAATAAATTTTGTTCCAAATCACTCAATTTCTATCAACTACAGTAACTATATGTGTCAGCAGTCACTCTGCCCAGTAGTATATCTTATATTCCTGTAATATTCTACTTCACAGGTATTCAGTGTGGTAAATTTGATTCTTAGGTGCTGTCTTTCAGAGGTTAAGGAAGTCAGCAGAAACCCATTGTGTAGTCATCTTAGCTCCTTACTCACTTTTGTTAGATGAATGTAGTACCACTAGCAGACTGCATTCCCACTAAGTTAAGATTGGATTATTCAAGAGTGATAAGTTGTATTTGTGTGTGGACTCTAATTGAAATTTCTAAAAGTCTTCTTGGCAAATTCTATCAATACTTTGTAATCCCATCAGTATTTTGTAATCCCATCATCAGATGATAAGTCAAAAACTCTGAAAAAATACATTATAAAGGTAAAACATCTAAAGTGGAAAGTGATTTATCTTTGCCTTTTTTTTTTCCTTCCTCTGGTTAAATTTTTAGTTTATGAAGACCTGTAAATATTTGACTTATGTCACCCGTTTCTCATAGGCTTTTGAAGACATATATATTGAACAACGCAAAACTATCAAGGTCATACTGGAATATGCCGACAAAGTCTTCACTTACGTTTTTATTCTGGAAATGGTGCTAAAATGGGTAGCCTATGGTTTTCAGACTTATTTCACTAATGCTTGGTGCTGGTTGGACTTCCTGATTGTTGATGTATGTACTCTACACTGCAAGTAGCCTGTTTCTAATTTTTCTTCTGTAACTGTTTTTAATCAGGTCGTTTTGTTCAATTCCTATATGATACATACAATGAAGATAAAGTGATGACACAATGAAGAATATAAAATTGGGTTCAAGTAACAGAAAATGACAAATGATTAAGGTGTAGCTACTAAGGAATAACTGCCTCTGCCTGTATATTTATGTTATCTCTAATTCCATATCTTCTATCTGTGCTTTACTATACTGGCTGTCAACTAGCAAGTGAGAAGAGTAAAACTGCGTATTCATTAAAAATGCTGTGGATCTTCTCTTTTTCCTTTTTAGTAATTTCTTTTTTTCTTTTTGGTTCAGCTGCTCTTCAACTAATACTGTAGCAATGTATCTTAATTTTTAGCTGTTTTAATAAACTGTCACAGATTACTGCATGTGATGATTAAAAAAAAATCAATTTTTTTTTTCATAAGAAATATGAATAATGTTTCATATAATAGGAACCAAACAATAATACTAGAGAAAAATCTGACCTGTAACTTAGTGTAGTCTCTGCCCTTTATTTTGCATGGGTATTTGGTATATTCTTTTAACTAGTATTTCACACACACTGTATATCTCTGATGAAAGTTCTAGTAGTTCAGATCTCTTTTTGTCTAAACTATTTAGAAATTTACAAACAACTTTCTTTTCCTTTTTAACTCTCTATTTTATGTGTTCTTGTTAGAAGCTTGAAGTTCTTTAAACTTTTTTTCTAAAATCCATATATAAGTCTTGAATTTGTAGTCATTCTGTTTATATTTTGAGGCTATTAAAACTGCTCTTTTGTTTTGTTTGTTTTTTTCTAGGTCTCCCTGGTTAGCTTAATAGCGAATGCCCTTTGTTTCTCAGAACTTGGTGCAATTAAATCCCTCCGAACGTTACGAGCTTTGAGACCTCTGAGAGCTTTGTCACGCTTTGAAGGCATGAGGGTAAGAAGAAGGGAAAGTGCAATAAGTTGTGAAATAAATAGGCCTAAAAACTATGCTTAATGGATTATTAAATTATGCAGGAGCATTGAATTGTATTGCTATTATCAAGGCAGTTCATATCATGTTTGATTGCATTGCTTGTGTATTGGTATTTTTAAAGGTGTATTGGTACTTATGCTTTTCAATACATATTTTGCTTTTATTTACAAAAAAAACTGATTACTGATATATATTGTTTTTTATGTATTTGCTTACTAGGTGGTTGTAAATGCTCTTACTGGAGCAATCCCATCCATTATGAATGTACTTCTGGTTTGTCTTACATTCTGGCTAATTTTCAGCATCATGGGAGTAAATTTGTTTGCTGGCAAGTTCTTTCACTGTGTTAACACAACAAGTGGTGAGATGTTTCTACCAGAGGTGGTTGATAATGAAACTGAGTGTGAAAATCTGAAGAATATTGCTAAGGAGATCCAGTGGAAAAATGTGAAAGTAAATTTTGATAATGTTGCGGTTGGCTACCTTTCTCTGCTTCAAGTAGTAAGTGTACACATTTTGCTAAATTAATTTCTTAACTTTAAGCTTTGTAGTCTTAAAATTTAATTCCATAATCTTCAGTTATCTTACAATATATATGTGGATACTTTTTTTTTTTTTCAATAACTGTGGACTTTGTAAGTACTCAGTGAATACAGTCTTTTCAAATTCTACAGAAATATGGAATCTGGTCAATAAAGTACAGCTAGAATTAATTTTATTTTATTTACATGATCTTTTAAAGTGCAGATTTTTACCATGATCATCAAATAGATATATAGAGAGGTCTTCTGATTTAAAAAATAAAAGCTATTCATTTAAAAATAGAAAGAAAAGGAAAAATTCACATTTTTGCTTTCTCCTTTTTTGCACCAAATTTTAGGTTTGTTTCCCATTTTATTATTCGCTAGGCTATATTCTGTTCATGGTTTTTATGGTTTATTTATTTATTTATTTATTTTGGAGATCACTTGGCTCTTGTTTTTGTACTGCAGACCAACAGTTATTGGACTTGCCAGAATCTTAAGTACAACTTTCTTTCTAATGGCAGCATCTGTGGAGTGCAGCTGATAGGAAAAGAACATCCTAATCAGGTTCATTGACAAAATGCTCTGGGGGAAAATTGTCCTCTTCTAAGGAGAGGGCAATTAAGCTGTCTTTCAGACTCTCAGGCAGGTAGGCTACCATCCACTTCCTGTTCGAGTCCAAGCAGAAGCAGTAACTATTGATAAATTGCTTCAGGACAAATTAGCAGCCTAAGAGGGACCACAGTATTTCTACTTTTATAACTCTTCTTGTATGGATCACTTGCATGCCACTTGAATATAGTATCATCATGTAATACAACAAATGTATTATTATGTTAAATATTTTTAATAGTTTAATATTCCCACTCATCCTAAAGTCCAAAAGCTTGGTTAAGCTTTATTTGGTCCTCTAATTCAGAAGGCAAACAGCTTTGAACATTTAGAGCTTTGTTTAGATTTTTTTCTACTTTTTACTCTAGTTACTTTGGAAGCCTTTGGCTTTGTAAAAACTAACAGAATGTGACAACTTTAATGTTGGCCTGTTCAGTAAAGGATGCTTCACTGCAGTCAAGTTGAATTTGTACCTTTCAAACTTCATCCGAAAATGTGTGTCTTTTGTAAGGTAATAGGTAGTATCTACCAGTTTTAGATGGTTTAGTTTAGAGTTCTGTGCCTCTTGTAACAGGAGAATTTTTTCAACTTTTTTTTCTGTTTTGCAGCATGAAAATCTGTCATGATAGTTTGACATTACTGTCAATATTAAGACAGTCCTATTGTCTTTACAGTGTTAATGATCTTCTCCTTTACATGTACTATGAATTCTGCTGATGAGAAAAGTATTTCAGGTAGACATTATAGAGTAGTGGAAAGAGAAATTTCATAAGCAGTACCTGAACCACAAAGAGATGTTATATACAGAGATGTGATGATATTGAGAGATGTGACAAATCTATTCTAGGCCTCTGAAATTAAATGTTGCGGGAGCAGATCTTAAATATTGGTTTATTTCTATTGGTGTTATATCAAATGGTTAAATTAAAATTTTTCTACAGACAGTACATGTATATTAGCTTAATTTTTCTGGTAAAGACTGTCTATCCTTACAATAGAAGCTTAACATTTACTTAAAATCTCCTGGAACTGTTTCTTGTCTGGACTTACCTTTAAGACTCTTGTCAAATTCTGTCTGAAGAATACAACCAACCAAAACAGGTTTGCATATCAAGTCCTTCACCTCCTTTTTGGTGTCAGAGAGTTAACACCAAGAGTTTTGTTATAAATAGTGCTCTTTTTTTCAAACTCAAATACTGATTTCAACACATTACATAGAACTGGATGAATTTGCATGATTTTTTTTTTTTTCAGAAATTCTTTGCAAGTATTAGGGATGAATTAAATTCCACAGTAAATTATTTCTTGTAAACAGTGCACTTGTATTTTGCCACTAACTTCTAATGTTCTTCTTTGTTTTAGTTTATACAAATATGGTGCAGAAGACAGTGTTTTATAGTTGAGGATGAGTATAATATAGTAGGATACTTTTTATATGAAACTTTGAAAGAAAATATTAACAAACTGTTTGTTTTTAGGCAACATTTAAAGGATGGATGGAGATCATGTATGCTGCTGTTGATTCTAGAGAAGTAAGTCCTATGTCAACTTTACTGAGCTTAAACAAATACAAGATTCATGTAGTGCTTCTTGGGTGTCACTTGGAATAAAGAAAAATACATTTAAGAACAATGTAAAATACTGTTTTTTTAATATAAATCAAAAATCAAAAAATACTGAAGTTGATTTTTTGTATGAGGGAATCTACATAAAATATCACTGCTTAAATGAATTATCTGCAAGTAGGATAACTAATGAAATTGGAATTCTTACAGATATTTGTCACTGATGGTATAGATTAAACACCTTTATTCCTTAGAAAGCTAGGCTAACTAGTCTTCCAGGACTAAAGAGTACACAAGTTTAGAGTATACTCCAAAACAACTGTTTCCTACCTCAGTTTCCACTCTTATCATAGAATCATAGAATCTTCGAGGTTGGAAGGGACCTCCAGAGATCATCTAATCCAACCTTCGTGCTCGAGCGGGCACCCCTAGAGCAGGTGGCACAGGGTGGCATCCAGGCAGGTTTTGAAGACCTCCAGAGACTCCACAACCTCCTTGGGCAGCCTGTTCCACTGCTCTGTCACCCTCACTGTAAAAAAGTTCCCCTCATCTGCAGGTGGAACCTCCTGTGCTTCAGTTTACACCCATTATCCCTTGTCCTATCACTGGCCACCACCAAAAAAAGCTCAGCCCCCTCTTCCTTACAATCTCCCTTCATGTACTCACACATGTTAATAAGATCACCTCCCAGCCTTCTCTTCTCCAAGCTGAACAAGCCCAACTCATGCAGTCTCTCCTCGTACGAGAGATGCTCCAGTCCCTTAGTCATCTTTGTCGCTCTCCACTGGACCCTCTCTAGAAGCTCCACATCCCTCTTATACTGGGGAGCCCAGAACTGCACACAGTGCTCTAGGTGCAGCCTCACCAGAGCTGAGTAGAGGGGCAG
>JAUBOD010000129.1:1134964-1149842 GCA_032353885.1 Nothura maculosa
TACTGCTGGACTGCATGCAGAAGTTGTTTTCCCCAAAATAACTGCATTGCTAACAACACAAAAGAATAAAGATAACTTTTTAATGTACTTATTTTAGTCTCTGTGTTTTTACTGTATAAAATTAATACAATTAACAACTAATTAAAATTCAGAGGTGACCACTTTACTGATAAGATGGTTTTAGAGAGCTAAATTTAAGAAACTCCATAGATTTGACAGGAATGCAGAAGGATTAAGTCAACATTTTCTAGAAAGAATTTTAAAATTTCCCTTATGAGAAAAAAAAAAGAAAATGAATTGTAAACCATGTCATCAGTTTCCATGCAAATAAAATGTTGAATTATATTCATTTTTATGTGTTCATAACTTCAGTAGAATTCAAAAGTATGAAGAACTTTAAGAATTATTCTTGAAAAAGATGTGGATGTTGTGTAATGGCCAAGCCTCCAAAGGGTCTAAGCACCTAAGCCATATTATCCAGAGCAAAAAAAAGTATCTATATTTTTAAGCCCTCAATTTAATTTGCTCTAAGATTTGGCGGTTTATCAGAGAAATGTATAGTTACACTTAACACTTTCATTCCCTAATGAATGCTCTGGAATTAATTTTTAATAAATTCCCCTTAAGAGGAGGACACTGCACTATCTTTTTGTGGTAGTTTACGTAGAAAGGAAAATAGCTAAGTTTCTGAGGAAAAAGCTTATTTTGCTGTCTCTTAGCCACACAGGAATGTCAGTGTATTTTTCTTATCTAAACTCCATCACAAGTGTGACATCAACTCTGTTCAAAAAACAAGATGCCCTAAAAGGCATTATGACGAGAATGGGGAAAAATTCTTGTTTTTTTAAATCGTGAACTTGTTGAAGTCCATGGATGAGAATTTGTCTTCATCTAGCACAGAAATTTGTCTTTAGTGTAAAATTATTAAAGTGAGAGGTAGTATGGGAAAGACAAAGGATATTTCTCATTCATCTCATTATAAAAAGCTCTGAAATGTCTTTGTTTCTTTCTACTGTTTTTAAGCAAAAGCACATGTTCCGCAGGATCATATATGCATCAAATGCAGTGAAGGAGAAATTGCGCATAGCTGTTAGCGTGAGTGCCTCCAGTAGAGGGCGCAAACACCTGCCCGATGATCATGATACTGCGGTGCCTTCGGTATAAACCAAGTAAGAGATCAAGAAATAGAAATTGCAGGCACAGACTTAGCAGATAGCTCAGAGCTTTTCAGAGAATTTTATCATTTTTTATGCTTTGTTTCAAGAAACTAGTGAAGCTAAAACACAAGAGTGGAACTTGTCGTGTAAAGACAGGCTTATTGTAATACTTCTGTGACTGGGCCAACAATTTATGGATTTAGGTTTTGAACAGCAGTGTGCGGCCCTTTATGTAGGGCTGACACCACATTGGTTAAGAACCACCACATGCATCTGAGTTGCCTAAAATTTAGCCTTAGGTTGTCTATTACAAATGTGCTGGGGAATTCCACAGATAGCTTCTGCTTTTATTACTAGGAATTATTTGTTTAATTCCACTGTGCCTCCACAGCCCCAATTTTTTTTTAAATCTATCTTTTTGCATGGAAAACAGTCATAAATATAATTAAAAATGCACATAAATATAATTAAAAATGATTTTTTTGAGTGTAGAAAATTCGTAAGGAAAAATCTGTAGAATATATTCAAAAAGGCTTATCTAGCTTTCTAATGCTTTAGCAGAAATATCCTGAAATATCTGCAGTATAAGAATAATGGCTCACAAACGTCTGCGTTGTGAACATCATTTTCAGTGGGGGACGGTACCAATGTCCTTCATTCCCTGAGCACGGTTAAGTTTCTTTTGTTCATATGATCTAGCAAGCAGCATCCATGCTTAGTGTATTTTATATTTTCTTTCTTGCTCGTGAGTGGGAGCTGTTACATAGTGAAACACAGACCTATCCTAGTGCCTGTTTGAGGGAAAAAAAAAAAAAAAGAGAAAAGAAAAAAAAAATACTGCAGTGGAGCACAAGCAAAGTAAACTGCAGCACATTCTCATCTCTCTGAAAGGGGGAAATTGCATGTAGAAGTACACATGATTGCTGCTACAAGAACAATATTCGATGAAAATAAGATATGACAGTTTATAAACAATTTATAACAGTCAAAGCCAGCAGTGCCAGACATGCTATTGTTTGTCTTAAAAGCGTCTTGTTTTCTTTTTAGCAGTAATCAATCTTTGTAGAATCTTTCAGCTAATGAAAAAAAAAGCATAGTTTTTCAGGAGATGGATTTCTGAGATAAAGCATAATATGCCATTTTCATTTTCAAAGCAGTAAGTACCTGCAGAATGAATGTTCATAAATGGCCAGGGAATTGCATGCCTTTTTGCAGTATTGCTGTATAGAGCTGTCAGGCTTGCGGATGCCATAGCAACCCCTGCCGTGTGGTACTTCTTGATTATCAAAGCATACAGGAGGTTTTTACCCATGTTCTGCAGGAGTGTTTGTCTTTATATCTGTATAAAGTGTTCAATAAATACTGCACTTGCATCCAGCAAATATGGCAAATGGGACCATGCCCATGATGATGATCATGCCTGTGGTCTCAGACAAGCAAAGAGCTAAAATGCTTTCTCTACTAATAGGCACTGCGAATCCCTGTACACCTTCTCATGTTTATAACCTTTTGATGGCTGTCAAATGGGATGTTTAAGCATTCACACAGCATTGCTGCAATTTCTGGAATATTTATGAGTTAGAGTGAATACAAATGCTCATGCTCTGTCTCTATCGGACTAGAAATTGTGAGTTATATGGTAACTCATACGTAACATAGGTAGTGGGGTGAATGTCGAGGCCTTCAAATGCCTGTCTGGACCTTCATGAACCCAAGGAAAAAATAATTTTGAAAGTTATGTTCAGGAACATGGTGAACTCTGTTCAAATCGGCAGCTTTACTACTTTTAGTTTTAGGGTGATTTGTTCGTTGGCTGATTGGTTGTAAGTTTGACACATTGAAACATCTTTTAGAATTTAATTTTTTATGATGATACAAAGAACAAGGAAATAAGAATGTTCATGTCCAATGGACAGTAAACAACAGCAGATGTGTAGAAGACATAATAAAATGCTAAATGATTTTACTTCTTGTACTTTATGATTAGAACCTTTTGCATTGGAATTTTACTCTGTATGCTTTTGAAAGTATAATATGGGGAAGGGCATTGATTTTTTTTCAAATTGACTTTGCCAAATGTAAGGAACTGTAATATATGCCATTACTGCCTGTCTTTGATGTCAGTCATATAAAAGGGGTAACAGATTTTGCATTATTATTTCACTAAAGATGCATAAGATCTATAATCTCAATGTAAATTTTGTAGGAGGAGGCTGTTTTAAAAATGAATTTAAGATAATCTCTTTAGATGTTTATCTAAGAGCTAAATCTCTGCTATGATATTTACATATGATATTATACTATTATACTACTATACTATTATATAGCCCAGAGGTTCAAGCCACTGAAAGGAAACGATGCATGTAGAGGAATGGTTAGGAAGGATTGTGGAGGCCGATAATAGATATGAATGCCCCTCCAATTCCAAAAGATAATATATAAAAAATCTTTTGTGACATTTACTTCTGCGTCTAAGTTTAAGCATTGGTTATCACTTATTTGTTTAATATGATGATGATGGTGATTAATGTTTACAGTATGTTAAGACTCTGCTTTTTCTTTTCATAGCAGAACTTTAGGGAGCTGACAGTTAGTGTTCTAGTAAAGCAAGGCATAAAAACCACAGGCAATTAGAAAAGGATAAATAAGTTTATACCTCGACTACAAAGGTTAGATTGCCATATCATTATCATAGAAGATAAACCTGAGTAATTAACAAGGATATTGCTAAATAAGCCTAATCTATGTAACTGATAGAAAGTTTGGAACACAGCTTTCATTGGAAATCTCTGTTACTTGGAGAATTTCTTGGTTTTGGCCTACAAATATGATGGTAACATAAACGCACAAGCCCCTAACTTCAAAACTTTTATTGTGTTATTGTTTCCTGTTCTTGAATCAAAAACATGAAGTTGATGTGATTAGAAATAATTAGAATCTATAGGTTCACTCTATAAAAATAGTATCTACAATAGCTTACTTTCAGCATACTTTCCTGATTTATTGTCAGCTCTCTGAAAATATGAAAGAAAACATGAAAGTAATTACTTATTCAATCAAAAGGTTTGTCTTTCTAAGGCAATATTTTAAAGCTCTAATTTCTTCTTATTAAGTTCATAATCTTTAGTTGTAAATTTCCAGGGGATAGAATTATGTGCCAAAACTAGAAAGAGATATTCCTTTTAGATTTTGTTCTAATTTTGCTATTATTTGTTTTCATAGTGTTTGTTTAATATGTTAACTTATTAACATCCTGGCAATTGATTCTGTCACCATATTATCCATTATAATGGTCAAGTCTAGGAGGATTTCTGTCTTGTCATCATATTAGATCACAGGATTATGCAGACAGCTTACTTCTATTGTATTTACTAGTTTCCTAACTTTACCTTTTATCATTCGCAGTGACCTCATATTTACTGGAAGTGTCCTTATGTTCAACAAAAGTACCCTGCAGCCTGGAAAGCCAATTCTAAGGTTTGATTAGTTAGGGAGCTAACTATTCTACGACATTCTTTATTAGGACCTGAATTTCATCATTATGTTTTAAAGTCCAGTGATAAGTTTTATATTAGAAGACTACCTGTAATTGAGTCAAATGACTTGGTGGATAAAGTTCTCCATCTTCTGTAGTTCTGATGCTACTCACATTAAGAGGTAAAGAATTCTTGAACTTTTAAGAAGCATTTTTACACTTCAAAAATTAAGGTAGTGCCAGTTTGATATAAAAGCATCAATATGTTTACCTTTAATAACATTTTTAAAAGCCTATACCTATTCATCTAGATACAGGCTTTCTTTCCTTCTGACTTTAAGGCAGCTCTAGCAAGTCATAATACAGTATCTTTCTCTGTTCCTGTCCCTCCTGCTCCATCCCCAGTCAGGAAGAGAAGAGCATGCCTTTCAAGCAGGAAGACCAGTAATCAGTTTATTGCAGCAGATGGTTCAGACAGTGGAGCTGAAGAGTAATTGGATGAGCAGTAGCAGTTATATTTCTCATGCGACAGCACTAGCAAATGGTGGTAGGTAACCTCATTAACAGATAGACTTCACTCACAATTAGAAGAAATGTTAAAGAATAAAGAAAGAAGATAGTGTTCTTAGGGGAACAAAAGAGACATGTTGAAGTCTTAGGATTAATAGATGAATAGATATAAGAAATATTATGTTCTACATAAAACTATAGTTCTGTGTATAAATGTGGTCTTTGAAAAGCAGATGCACAATACTCCCCCATGGAATAAAAGATATTCTAGAAGCTAAGAATTCTAGAAGAAATTCTGGAAGAATTTAAAACAGCTTTGAAAAATACTGGTCGAAAAATTCCATGTTTAACTGTAGATAGAGATAATAGTTTGTATTATACAGTTCATTATACTTCAGAACTATACTTTGTAATGTATAGTTTGTACTAATTGCCAAATATCTGTCTGCTTGTACTGATTTTTGTTTTTCATGTAAATAGGTATTCTTGGTGTTCACTGGAGATGAGTAAGTATTGTCAGTTAATGGAAAATTATGCTCATACTTTCTAAATTCATATCAGAATATATTCTTTTAAATAAAATGGCCATGGTATGATAACTGGCTTTGTACAAGTTAAAGCTATCAGTTTATTTATACCATATTCATCTTGAATCAGGATGCATTACATTTCAAGGGACAAAAATGGAATACTGGAAAATAATTTGATACAGCTTGCTCTCTTTCTTCTTGAAATTCCTGATAAGCCTTTGGTGAGTAAGATCAGGATCTGATGACTCACAGTAGCATTCCTGACAGCTGCTATCTCTGAAAGTGCCCTGTTCTCACTAATTGCCAAACTGAAGCCCTAAATTAGGCCATAGTATCACAAACATATCTAACTGCCATGAGCTGGCAATATATGTGAAAGTAGTCCTGCCCTTCCTTTTGCCTAGGTTAGCATCACCATCTGTGTGGCCTTGCAGCAAACTAAATTGGAAAACTGAAAGCTTAATGGGGAGAGGGGGAATATTTTTAACCTAGATAATTATTCTGTTAAATTCACTGTGTGGCCATAAAAATGTTTGTGGTAGGCAGAAGGGAAGTAGACAGAGACTACTGCAGGACTGGCAGTTAAGCCCCCTGATATGCATTTTGTATTCATGAAACTACGGGTTTGGGTGTCTCTTAGTGGTCCCTAAAGCTGCCGTGTTGATGTTTTGCTCCTCTGTTAGAAGAAAATGAAAAGATAGAGCCAAAAAGAAAACATTATGAGAATTAAAAATCAGTAGCTTATCAGTAGTTTAGAAATCAGAGTTTATGGTAGCAAACTGAAATGGCAGTGGCATTGCCAAAGGCATGCAATGGCAAATCCAAAGTAGTGTTTCTGCTCAGATTACCATGAGGTATATTTTCCATGCCTTTACGTAGTCTGCAATAAAAAGAAAAAATAAAATCAGTGAAAACAGTTTGGAAACATGGATAAAAACCTCTTCGGTATGTCCTTTCAACTTCACTGGCTATATTAATTTTGTTTTCCTAAAATAGAAGCATGTCTGTATCAGTGGAGATTGATAATCATTTAATTTATTTCAAGTAGGAGCTCGTTTATTTAAAATAAAACTCAGCAACCAGCTAAATACAGTAGTAGCAACTCTATGGAATCAGGAGATGCTACTTCTCAAAGAAACAAGGTGCTGCATCTTGGTAAGGCTGCAGTGGCAGCAGCTCCTGCAGAGTCCACAGCTTGACAGCAGCTACAGCTTAGGCAGCACCGAATGACCTGCCTAGTTGTCCTCTCATGGCACTGGGAGTCCCAGGAGCAAGACTGCTGCATAGCACTCAGAAGCCAGCCCCAGGCTATCTTTATCCCTAGGCACATGTTTGCTGACTCACAGTTTAAACATCAATTAATACTGTGTTTCGTTATAGTTTCTGAAATATTTCTCTCTACCGTGATTTCCGAGAACTGATTTTTCTTAAACTGATACTGAATAACTTCATTTAAAACAAACAAAATGAAGCAGACATGAAGGAACTTAAGGAAACTCAGAAAATAAACATAATTCCTTCTGTAGGCACAATATTTCGATTTCCCTTTATTATTTAACTTTCTATTTTGTCAAGAAGGTAGTTGTTTAAAAGCACCATTTTCTAGTACCACATTGCTGTAAGTATGTCAGCAGAATAGATAGGTCCCCTTATGGCAACTCGTATGTTCCTCTTCTAATTTAATCATAATAATGAAAATATACTCAGGAATAGCTCTTGCTTACGGAGCTTTATTTTCCATGCCTTCTGCTGTGACTAGTTTTATAGCCTCAGATGCAAAACTTCTTAATTGTTTCATTAAATCATCTTCCAGTAGAGGAATAATATTCTTCAAAGCTTTGTCTAGCCAAAAACCTGCTTTCTTGTTCTTTTAGGCATCTTAGTAATTGTCATATTGTCATCTCCAGTGTAGACCCCTGCATCTGTTTCTATTGAAGTATTAGGCAGTCATTTTGTGTATCTTTTAAGAGAAATAGAATATGTACAGCATATAAGCCTATAAGTCATGGTTTTTTAAACCCTGATCCTTTACAGCCATCTTAGAACTTACCCAGTCTTGCTGCAAATAATTACACAGGAGTATAACTGCAACACAATGCATATATAATATGTACTGACAGTTTCACTACTTCATTCTGGTTATTCCAACATTGGTTTTAACAACAGTGTTTTTAGTGGGTCTTAGAGACACCCCAAGACACTCCACTTCCACTGGAAGGCCCTTTGCTGCAGTTCTAGGCAGAGGAGTTTCGTCCGTTACTCAGCAGAGATCTGCTGTAGCCTGTGCAACTCCGTTTTCTCTCACACGAGAAGGTGGTGGCCGCAGGCCTTGGAAAGGGCAGATGAGATGTCAGCAGTTGCAGTGGGTGAAGACCATGGCAGTGACCCAGAGAGGAAGGAGGAGAAACTGTCATCTTTGAAACTCTCTACAAAATGTCTGGCAGCTACTACTGTAAAGAGCTGAGGTGATACCTTTGGTATGAGGCAGTCATGTAAACTTTAGCATGGGGTAAGACACCATCCATTCAATGAATTTATTTTTCTATGGCAGGTTGACTTTCATCTTTCCATTGCATGGCTGATACAATGGATACTGTTTATCCAATAAAGATCTGTGACTTTTGAAATAGTCAAAAAAAAAGTCTGCTAGATTTTCTCTTTTTATTTTGGGAGTTTGTAAGAAATGATTAGTAAAGAATGTACAGAATCAGTGGGATTAATATGATTTGCTATTGAGGATTTGCATAATTGGGAAGTGCATCATGCATAAGTATCTTTGCCACAGCCATGTCTTCTAGGGATCAGAACAGATTTTTTTAAGAGTTTTTATTCAATTAAAGATAAAAAAAATTGAATTCCAGTAATCCTTTTAGGAAGCAAAATTTCTCCCTATTTTTTTTACAAAGGAGGCTGCATGTATGTTTGTTGCTGTGGAGTTGATTTTTTAAAAAATGCTTTGTTCACTATTCTTCAGTATTTCATAATAAAAAATAAGAGATCTTTAATGTCTGCCATAGCAGATAATATTATTAAAGCATGTCCCATGAGGGTTTCTTTTGAGCATTTTTCCACACCACCTCTAATGCCTTTGTATCAGTTTTAGCCACATCAATATTCCAATCTGAGTTGTGCCATCAGACTCAGGTTGTACCTAAACTGGATGTGAGGATCCACAGATGGTAAAACTTTGAGTAAATTGGACAATACTGTTTGTTTCTTGATGTCACCTATAGATGTACCACAGAATAGAACAGCAACTAAATATATCAGAAAATGTCAATTCATCTTCTATCAGACTCTGGGAATATTTGATTTCATATATGGACTGCAAGGCAAACCAAATCTGAGAAAAATCAGCTTTCAGTAGCATGAATTGTTTAGTTGCATGCTGCTTTGAATAAACATTTTCTGATACAAATATCTACACCATGCATCTGAAAATAATCAGTGAAGCTAATTTGTATGTGTATTTAGTCATTAAATATGCCTAATATTAAGAAGATAAGAAAAATGTCTTTTGCTAGCTGTAAAGTCCTTAATCACAACAATGTACTCCCCTACAGATGACATTCTCCCTCATTTTTGGGTTTCCAAAAGAATTAAACTGAAGGCTTTAAAATTGTATTTCCCCCATCTCTCTGCAAATACTAATAAAATGAGAAAAAAAATACTTCATTTTCCATACCACGCTTAGTACATATATTTCAATTTTAGGCAGAACTGGCAAGGGATTGGATTAGCTCTGCAGGATGCTTGTCGAGCAGGGGTTAAATTTGTGCTGGAGGCAGCCAGCAGGCTCTGCAGCAGTTTGCAGGTGTTAGGAGAGCAGCCATTTGCGGTTCAAGCTCTTAGTAACCCAGTGATTCTGCTGACGTCTTTTAAGAGAATATTG
Source organism: Nothura maculosa (assembly GCA_032353885.1). Lineage (NCBI taxonomy): Eukaryota > Metazoa > Chordata > Aves > Tinamiformes > Tinamidae > Nothura > Nothura maculosa. The sequence continues at coordinate 1,144,529 of JAUBOD010000129.1, forward strand.
GGAAACTCAGTAAGCTCCTGATTCCTTGGAGGTTTGTGGGCATAACTGTACAAAATGAGAATCAGATGCACAGACCAGCTAAAAACAACCTTCCTCACTAAACAAGTTCAGGAAATTCTCTATGTTACTGTAACAAATAGTAAGAAATTGTTAGTGCTACTGATTTTAGATTTTAGGAACAGAGAGAGAACAGTAGTGATTTTAGCTTTTGGACTTTTTGTTGCAAATGCAAAACTGTTCTAATAATAGACCTCAAAATAAAAAAGAAAATACTTTTCACTGTGCCATTTTTTTTGGCAACAAGGGAGAGCAACAGCAGAACAGTGCCTATCAATTTATTATTTCAGGAAAAGAATTAGAAATGTGCATATTAGTTGCATTCTGATGATTTTTCAGGAAAAAGAAAATAGAGGGCTGATTACAAGTACTGTTAAATGACATGCTAATGCTAATAGCCAATGATGTTAGCAAAAAACTGCAGGCTAGTGACCAAGGTAGTGGATGAAGCCATTCATTACTGTAGCGTTTGGTGCATGCTTATTAAGCCAGGTGAGCTCATCAGCATGTAAACAGAGCAGACACAGTACTTTCAGCCTATTTAATTAATGCTTAAAAACCAACACAGCAATTCAATGGTATACAAGTTCATTTGCTTGCCGTATGGGAGAGAAGCATGGGAGTTCAGAGAGCCTAAGAGTCAAAGACCGGTAGAAAAAAAGGGACTTTTTCATTGCAGGGGGTGGCTATGAAGGGTAGCAAGCAGTGCAACACCTTTTCCTAAAATCCAGGATGCTTTGGCAAGCCAAGTTTCTTACACGTTTGGTAACATAGTTGAACCTAGATGCATTGGTGCCTTTCTGTGCCTGATCTAAGGCCTCCTTTGAACGTAGTGCACCTGGAACGGACATGCAGGATTGGGGCTGCAGGAGCCAGCTTTATTCAGGTTTAACTTGTTTACCATGCCTCAACATTAGCCCCACGCCACACTCAGCCTAACTCAAGGCAAAAGCGCCTGAATGCCTTTAAAGACTATTACTGTACTACCCAGTTTTTTTCCATAATCTGAACAATGAGAGAATTGTTTTGTTTTTTGGTTGGTTGGTTGGTTGGTTTTTTGGTTAAGGTCTTTGGTTGTTTTTTTTGTTTGGTTTTTTTTTTTGATTTTTTTTGACAATAATGGAGATGAGTGGTTTGCTGCTGCCTTATTAATTATAAAGCCGTTTATAGGAAGCAGAGCTATATTTCTTTGGAATGAGGTAAACACAGGAAAATCACTTCATATTAAATTTATATTTCTTCTTATGCACAGCATGAAGAAGTTCCTCCTGTCACTTTCAACTCTACCACAGCATTACTGGTAAGTACAACAGTGAGGGGATTTGTCTTTTACTTTGTTCAATATTTATCTAAAAATTATTTCAAACAAGTATTTTTAGGGGAAACTCAAAAGGGTAATTAGAAATTTCCTAAGTATATCTGCCACTGTCAGGTATAAATGACACGTTAAAATGAAAATTACTGGGCTAAAATTCAGTCAAGTTACCTTTAATTCCAATATAAAGGAAAAGTTACTTAGGTGCCTAAAGAGGCATCTGGGAAATAGTGGTTCATCTTAAACATATTTTTAAAAGTATATTATTTCCAGGAATAGTATCATTCCAATAAAAACAAATCCAGGTCATTATTACATTCTAGAAATGGATAACGCGATATAGCACCCATTTCTAGCTTTACAATGTGAAGAAATCTAACTCTGTCTTGGATATTATTGATTGGAGGGAGTTATCATTGGATGATCATTCAGCAGCCTGTGTGAAATGAGTGGGTGATTTGTGGGGCAGTGTAAGCAAGCCTGCATTGCTGCTGTGGCTGTCTCTATATAAGTAGGCGGAGAGCTCTCCAGAGATGCCAATCTGACACCTCTCACAAGCTTTGCATTTACTTACTATTTACTGTTAATTGTTATGTGCTTGCAGCACACTTGATAGTGTAAAAAGTACAAAGATAAAGTTGCTGCCTTAAGGAGCTTATATTTAAAAGATAAGCAAAACCAACTCACTGTTTTCCTCTGTACAGTTTAGTTTACTTTGGATTTTGTTCACATTCTCTCAAACTCACATAATGTGGGTTTCAAGACAGGTTATGTAAGGTTTCTATTGCTGAATTTCACATTACCCAGTTCAGAGTGAAAGAACTGTCAGAGCATAGTTGGCTATATACAGTGTGACAGATTTCACTGTTCTGAACAATTGGTCCCAACTGCTCTCATTTTTTATTCAGGGTTTCAAACCATTCTTGAAAGCTATCAAATTTCATGTTAATCTCCTCAGGAGAAGAGCAAACAAGCCTCTGGATGGGAAGACAAGTTGGAGTTGTTGCATATTGAATAGAGGAAGAGACATAATATTACTAAGAAATGCCTTCAGCCTCATAATAAAGGAGAAAGTTTGTTGTTTTTCTGGGAGCAAAAAGAGATTTATAGGTTAAGCAAAGGTGCCTTTCCATTAAATAAATAAAGGAAGCATATATAGTCCCCTGCATATTATAACTCAAATGCATATAAATTTATTTGTATATATCTTCCTCTATAGTATTTTTTACTATGTAACACTTTTACTCTTTTATGACTACTATTATTCTTGTTTAGTCCCATTCATTTCAGAGGCCTAAGCATAGTCACTAGTGTTTTAAAGTCTTCATAACTAGTAAAATGTGGATTGTTAAGATGTGGTTAGATGAGAGGGAATTATGTAACTTTTTTTTGGAAAAGAAAAATAGAGAAGTGAAGGGCTAAAAAAGAAAAAGAATGAGAAAATGGGTGATGTTAAGCGTGTAGAGAAAGAGTGGTATGAATTTTGGGTGGGAAAGAGAAAATGGAATAAAAAACACGATCCAAGCATCACAAACACACAAATCACAGTTCTTGAGTGCTGTATATTTTACTTGTAAGCCAGTCTATAACTGACTCAGTTGTTTTAGTTTGGCACAGCAGATTTCAGTGGAAAAAAAAAAGAGGGTAGGTAGCTGTAAGCCAGCTGCCTGCCTTGGGGACTTCTCACTAGACAGCTGTTAAGGGGCAAGGTCAGACTTGACCTTGTCTTGATGTCTTTTTGAAAGAGAAGTGATACACGGTTAAAGTTGTGCAGCTTCCTCCTGTTCAATACCCAGGAAATTCAGGCTTTTTGAGATAGTAAGCTGTGGTTCTGCGTACAGAACTGCTCTAAACCCTTTTCCTGTCAGTACCTTACTCCTTCTGTTAATTCAGAGCTGCCTGGTCACAGTCCACTCATCAGATTTCCAACTGGAATATCTGCAATTACTGGTCTTGACTGGAACTGGGTAAGCAAAATTCAGAAAAATTAAGATCAAGTCAGCTCACCTTGATATCATATCACCGGATATGACCAGATATGCTGCCTTAACATTACCACCCTGTCTGTATCATATAGAACCTTTTACATCAAAGTATTCAAGTCTGTGAATAATCTCTTCTAAATAACCTAGAGGCATTATAAATATCTACATTTATTTTATCCACAGCAGGCGTGGCCAAAAGAGATCTTGACAAACTCATATTTGTTTTAAGAAATAGGCCAGGAGTACAAAGCTGATCGAAGTATAACTTCTCCGTAATGTGGCTAATGGAGGGAGATCAACTGATAAAAGACACCAGCTGAGTACTGAAAGTGCGTTAGAATAGCCAGGGAGGCAAATAGCAGCTCTAGACTCTTACCAACAAATTTAACCAAAACTGGCTTAGACACTGAATACTAAAGACAGCTTCAATATAAAGGCACAAATATAGATAATTGAGATATTTTTGCCTATTTCAAGCTCTTGACTATATAGTGAGCTCTAAAATTAAGCATTCTGGATAGCATATGAGCACCATAAATGGAGACTGAGTGAAAGGAAGCTTCCTTTAGATGAGCTCTGAAAGGCTTTCAGCATCCAGAGTGCTGGAAAAGGAGTTCTGAGTTCTTCAAAAAGTGGCAGTAGGTAAAATTAGACCAAGGTTTAGCTTCAACACAGAAAAATACTGTTTTAATTGATGATATCCATAAATCAAAAGAGTTAGAGAAAATGAGTGTCTATCAACGAATTACTTTATATTTGGTGACTAAGAATAATATTAGATTTAGAAACTGAAACTTCCCAAGCTTGGATTTCTAAATATTTGAATATATGATGCTTTGTTCTTCCTGAAAATTAAAAATATAGACAATGTGCACATTTGAAAGTTACAAGGTTAATGCAGATAGCACAGCATAGCATATACACACGATCCTATAGAGAAGTGCATACTTCTCTATAATAAAGTTACCTTTATTACACATTTCTGTCCCTTTCATCAGCCCTACTTCTAAAGACCCAAACAAGTTGTTATTCCCAGTCTATCTCCTACGCTGCTTTGTGATTTAGTCTGATTTAGTCTGGATATGGCTCTCTCTGATTCTGTCTCCTCATCATGTGTATATGCACAGGGAAACACTGAGAGACTGAAAATGGAAACACTTTCTCAGTTCCTCTGTCGTTCATTACAGCATTTAGGGTAATGAGACTTTACAGACCCTAACTACGAGTGATAAAATGATACTGGAATGATAAAATGATACTTGCTTAACTGTAAGTACCTGCTACAGAGAGAAAAAAAAAGATTTCCCAAAAGCTTATTATTTGGAGGTTTTTTGTGTCTTGAAAAAAAAAAGGTATAAAATGGTCATTTTAAAATATCTGCTCCGAAATATAGTAGGTGTCCTGTTGTGCTGCTTAAAGCAATTTTTAATGTAAGCAAAGAAATTTTCGTTATAGAGAATTGTTGTTCTTTTTGTGCCAACTTAAAAATATATTAGATACAGATATATAGATATAGATAAAAAAAATCATACAGGTAACTTGACTTCAGCCTGCAAATCCAATCCTGAAAGCTAAATGTAGCAACTGCAGTATGTAACTTGATACAGATGTTGTTAGGAATGTCTTGAGAAGCCCAGTTAACACTTCAGTAGCAAAACCTTGAAAAGACAGATGTAAATTCAGTGACAACAATACAGAAAAAGTTATACATTGTTTTCTGCAATTATATCTATCAATAACTATTTGATAATGTGAATCAATAATCTGTTTGTTTTTTTTCTACAAAAGCTGAAACACCTGGGGTATATAATTCTTAATATTGAAAGGTTTTTTGATGAACAAGATAATATTTTAGACTATAGATTCTATTATTTCTTTTAAAATGATTATTTTGTTTGCTTTCACAAAATTAATCTTTTGTTCTGCACTTCATTTGCAGAATTTTGGTTGAAAAAAT
>JAUBOD010000129.1:1152350-1178423 GCA_032353885.1 Nothura maculosa
GAACAGGGACAGGAGAAGCAAGGAAGGTGGAATACTGAATAGTGTTGAACTAATAAAGTATAAAATCTTCAGTATTGTAACCTCACATACTCTCGGAGAAAGACAGCTTTTTTTTTTTTTTTTTTGCTTAAGATTAATTCTCTGCAATAGTACTGCAATTTATGTATACTGTATATACTGTTCCAATTCTAGCTTAACACTAATGCAAAACACTACTGCTCTAGGAGACTCAGAACAACGAAAGTTAGGGCTCAGGTTGGTGAAGGAAAATGTTAGCAAAGCTCTACAACAAATGGCAGAGTAATCCTGCTTGGCATTACAATTTGGTTTACACAGTTAGCATCCTCATAAAAGTGCTATGTTGAAAATTTGGGGGGAAGCCTGATTCTGCTTTGAGTCTTGAAGAAGGATAGGAAAGTTTAGAGGGTGTTTCCAGGAAGCGGATGAATCAAAATAGAAGTCCTGGAGGAAGGCTTGAGACCGCAGAGCTGTGCTTATGCTCTGGAAGCTCTGTTAATGTTTCTGTTTGAGTACCACAGGAATCCTCACATCTTTGGTGAGAGAGAGCTCAGTCTCCTGCCAAGCGACTCCCTGAAGACCTAGAGCTTTTAGCTAGCTAGATCTAGTGCAGGAACACTGAGAGATTTGCATTGCTTTATTTCTTCTTTGACTATACCTTTAGACACAGGGAGACCAAAATCTGCATTTTGCAAGGCAATAGCACAAAGCTGATATAAATCATGGTACTGGGTGGGACACAGTCTCTGACAGGACTACAAAGACATCTGAACACTGCACTGCAAATGACTGAAGGACAAACAGTAGAGTCATGGTTTTCTGAAGGTCACATTGCCACAGCTTTCAATAAAAATGAAAAATTGTTGAAGAAGTAATTAAGCTGAAAGATTTTCATTGAAGTAACATACAAAATAGAAGTTTCGGAATTCATCTGAGATGATCTGGAAACAAACTGCAATAGAAGAGTATTTTCCCTCACTGACCTCTAAACAGTTAGCTGTGATTGATTTAGCTACAGATGATTCTTGAAGAGTCATTTACTAGTAGTGACTGAGGAAAGGAGGACTTGTACAACAGATTTTCGTGGGGTTCTTTTTTTTTTTTTACAACACAGAATCGATCCAAAAGGAATTAAAATCAAGAGGTAATATCACACAAGGCTTTTCATATACTATCCTGGTCAGTTTATGGTTAATTTTTCACTTTGACAGCAAGGCAAACACTGGTTCCCAAGGACAATCAGTTTACTTTTCTCTCATAAGGGAATGAAAAAGAGAAAGCTATGTCAAAAAGATGAGCAAGATAAGCAAAATAATGTCTATTTTCAAACATAACACAGAATTGTATGGCTCTTTTGTCCTGTAAGCATCAAAATATTGTTATTGGCTATATAGTTATTATTTTTATTTCAGCATTTAGTTAAGGAAAAGTACCTTCCAGTAAGTGAATTAACAGTAGTCAAATGAAACCTACTCTGTCCAGGAACATAAATTTTTGAAAAGAAGGCATTCTAGGACTTAATAAATTTTCTCTAGATGTGATAAATTTCTGATCTTTTTCAGGACAGATGTTGTGTTCTGAAGCTCACACTAGTCCTTATGAGCATTTAAAATTTAAGTTAAGTGCATATGCAAACTGAAGTATATAAAGAAGGTTGTCAAGGAAATATCCTGACAAATAAATAAATAACATACTGCATATTGGTCAGTCAAAGACTGAGCTGGAGAACCTGAGATCTGCAGGGTGTTACTGAAAGCTCCTTGAATCTTCCTTCCTCTGGAAATAAGAAGAACACAATCCAGGGGTTGAAATATTTTCTTTGATGGTGGTCAAATAGGTCTCTGAAAAGCATTTGGCATATGACCTTCATCTTTCCTACCCTACAGTTGTGTTTAATGGATTTATAAAATTCTAGGTAAAGTATAAAACAAGAAGCATCACTTTTTCATGAAGAATCAAACCAAAATTTTATTTTTCTCTAAATTAAAATAGGTATAGAAATATAGAAAATTCAAAAATTTGAAAGAAGATTAAAGCCTAAGGCATGTTAAAATGCCCAGGCCCTATGTCATCTGAGGAAAGAAAGAAATATAAGCAATTTGAGTTTAGAATGACTTTAAAATGATGAATTTATGTCTTTTAGCTAGAAGTCAGAACTGATTTGTGTTGCTAGAGGGTATGACTAGTCTTGTGAACTTTTTTATGCAGTAGGTCTTTCAGACTTTTGTGTTAGGCATTTCTGTATCTCTGCTGAATCGATAACGCAAATGGTGCATGCTCTGGGCTATTTAGGAGGGTTTTTGAAAAAAAAGCCTTTTTGCTTTTAGTGCTAGTGGTACATTTATTATGCTGAGCCATAAATCTGCTTTACCTGATGGCTGCAGAACCACCACCCAGACAACTTTTTTCTTAGGCATCAATGACTCATGGTTTGGAGTTCAAGGTGCTACTACTACAATTTCTGGAATAGTTTTCAATGGTGACATAAATCTTAGTCTCCAATATGAGGTGTGTGTTATTAATTGCTATCTAGCTCATAAAGTCTAGTTTAGAGAAATACTAAAAAGGTATAATGTCTAAACGCAGTGTGCTGGTAAAATTGAGAGAGAGGAAAGTACAACAAAAGGAAGAAATCTGTGCTAATACTGATTGATTTCAGTTGATAAAGCTCAATCAATCATTTGCTCAAAATAAATAGGCATATTTGTTGAAGACAAATGCTTTATTAATTTTGCCTTCCTTTTACCTTTACACATTAATGTATGCAACATTCTTTTGTTTGTTTGATTGTTTGTTTGTTTGTTTTCCACAAAATTAAAGTGCAGTAAGTTAAAAGAATCAGGTGAGGAATCAGTTTATAGACACTCTCAGAGTTATAATAGGCTGCTCTTTGCAAAGCTGACCAAAATCTGGGTGAGGAATCAAATAGGCTATCATGGCTAGTTTTACTCGAAGAGAACATGTCGAGGAGATCTGGAAGGCTACAGCTATTAATATTATCATGCCTTTGACCTATTAAATGTTCAGTGAGCAGAATTTTAGAAATCTGTAGGCTTGAGTAATATTCTGTGATATCTTTTCAGTTATTTTCTAGCATATAAATAATGTCGGGTATCAGAAATTGCAAGCATATAAAAAATAAAAGAGCATTGAGAGCATTACATTTTGCATTGAATTTGAGAATTCATTTTTCAAATGTGCCTGGCATACATGAGCATTTAGAGGACAAATATGTGAAGTGCAAGCAAAGGAGCATTGAAACGATGACACAGGTTTCTATCTGAAACACAGAATTTACTGTGTCTAGAAATGTTATCACCTTTTAAAATCTTCTTTAGTGAAGTTTTAAGATTGGTAAGGCAACATCTAAAAATAAAAATAAGAATAATTAGAGGTTTGATTGTTTAAATATTGGTATTAATCAAACACTCTAGGAAGCTTAGTCAAGTCAAATCATAAAAAAAAGTGTAGCAAATTTAGCATGATATTAATGTTTTTTCACTGATAGATATTACTGAAAGAAACAAATTAATAGTTAGCAGTTAGCAGTTACCTATCTCATTTTTTGACTTTTCTGATTCATTTACCTAGCAGTCATATAGCCATTAGTGATAAAAATGGAAGAATGTCACTATTTTTACCTTCACTTGTTCATATACTTGAAGTAATCTGCAGACTGATAGTCACTAAAGCCACAACCTCATATTTGCTGGTATATTCCTATCCAAAGAGGCCACAAGTAATTTTTTTTTTGTTTTTGCTAACAGAAATAACACATACATATATATGACCAAAATCATCCAAGAGCCTTAAGATGTTAAGGGAGTCAGCTGTATATAAAATATGTCAGTTGATAAGTATATCAAATGGCCATTGCTAAGAAAGTATGTGAGACCTAAGTCTAAATACAGGATTCCATTACTATATTGAGATTTAGTTTTAAAAAAAATTTTAAGCTACCACTTACACCTGTAAACATAAAGCATTTGTGAATTTTTTTCAGGAACACAAGGGAGAAAATATTTTGAGAAGGGAAAGCAAGGTCAGAGAAGACAGAAAAAAACAGAAACAAAGAACTTCACCTCAAGGTATTGCAGCATTCTCTCCAGTCAGTGATACTAGAGCATTTTAATGTTTTGTCAACTCCCAAATGGAATATATCTTAGTATGAACAAACCTCAAGTAATGATTTATTCATGTGCAGGGTATCTTAAGAGCAATGTGTCCAAAAAAAAAAAAAATTCCTGTTTACTCAAGGTTGTTGGCAGAAATAATGTCTATGAGATACTTCTCCTTTCTTCTCAACATGCAATAGAACCCTTTGCACAGAAACTCATGCAGTAAGGGTAAGGTAGCGATAATTAACTTCTGTTGGAAAATTTTACATTAAAGAAAAATTCCCAGACTTGTTTCATATGTTCACAGTCTTTTGAGAGACATCACCAGCAGTATATCTGTAAGACATGTATAGCAAAAGAGGCTGTTTTTTTTTTTAATATTCATTGCACATGAAACGCTCTGACATGGTTAGTGTTTTCACTTCAGCATTTACAGGAGTTATAATCAAGACCAGTTTTCCAGTCAGCTGCAAGTAAATGCTGGTATCTGCCCTACAGTTCTTTGCTAAAGAATGCAATTTTAAAAACAATGAAAACAAAAGCCTGTTCCCTTTGACAGAAAATCTTCTGACCACTAGGGCTTTAGAATAACTAGGCCAGTAATCAAATAAATGAGAGCCATTATCAATTTGATCTTTTTTTTTCCTTACTGCTGTCCAAAATTACACTCTACTATTCACATTATTAGTGCAGCTAGCTCGGAAATAGTCTATTAATAGTCTGTTAAGAATCACATGTCAGCAGTCCCTGCATCTCTCTGGGTAAGGTATTCTTGACTTCCCAACAATATATTATGATTTTTGTCCAAATTAACCTATAGCAAAAAAGAGGTTTCTGTGGCAGAATGAGTTAGCCAGTTTTCTGAATAATAAAAGAGTTTTTGTAATCTGGATGAAAACTGTGATTTTCAGGTATATTCTCAGTGACAATAACTTGTTTTCACTTTGTAGTTTATTTATCCTTATGGCCAAAGTGTACAGTGACACTAAGTCATTGTTTAGCAGATGCTCCTACTTACAGGTCAGCTGATACAAAATAAGGCCAGCAGAGCTTTAAAGTACAGAGCTTTGAAGCTTGAGCATCATTCTGCCCATAGACAGAATCAACTGTGTGTAGCTTGTACAGAAGATGTTTGCCTAAACTGTTTTAGTAATATAAACTGCATATTGCATTTGCAATGCTAATAGTCAAGTTTTCTATTTTGTTCATCTGGGGAGAATTTCCTGTTCAATTCCCCTGGATGACTTAACTGTCTGAACTGTTTATTTTATGATCTGTTTATTTGCTTGCCCTATACAGTCCACTCTTCAGTATTTTTAGGCACATTATCCTGGTGATCTATTAACCGTGCCATGACTGGAGGTACATCTGAACTGGCTTTAGGCTGATTAATTTGGGTGCTTTGTTGTTCTCAGTTCCATGATCAACAGAAATCCTAAATTTTCTTAACTCTAGTAAACCTTAGTTAAACATGTGGGCTCATCTGGGTCATCACACATTACATGTATAATTTTCTTGTAAGCAAGTCTCTCATTTAACACTTGGAAAGAAAAGCAAAAATAGTGGTCAATAATTATAAATTTTATAAAGTTTGAATAGAGATTTCTTGTTAACAGTCATTATCAATAGAGGAAAGAGTGATTGCACCAGGTTGTATTTGTCATTATTTGCTGCTGCTACTATATAAATAAATTGCACTGAGTACATAAAAAAGATACTGATTTCAAATAAAAAATAATTTTTAAAATAAGCTTATTTTCAAATGAAATTTCATTTGCATTTTTGATTTCTAAATTATGCTTTAGAGCTATATGCATTATATCCTGATCATTAGTGACCTAGTTTTTCTACTCTATTTTTTTTTTGCCTTTTTGGGGTGTGTGTGTGTCCTCAAAAAAGCAAAAAGAAAATCATTTCCACTAAGAATACATATATTTCCAAAGAAAGTGACACTCAGGCTAGCTGCATGTTGTTTAACTTGAAAAAATTTGCAAGAAAAGCCATAATATGCTTACCTAGCCAGGAGAAAAAAAATTAAGATTATTTACATTTTTTAATCTGGATAATTTTCTTGCTTCCACGTCCACTTTGATTTTTATATTTAGGATGAGAGCTGTAATCATATTGACACTCTGCTAAATACAATAGTTCTTAGACTTAAGCTGTCTTTTAAAAATGCTCACTAACATGCTGTATCTTAAAATTTTCAGGCAAGAGTAATCTTGTCTGTGCACTCTGTGATATTAAAGATTCTACTGAGTACAGTGACCTGATCTGTTGTTTCTCCAGTGGTGTTGCTGAGTTCCTCTTACAATCTTGAAGCCTAGGATTTTAACTTGGTGAGCTGTGTTGAAAATTATGCTTATTCTCTCACCCACTCTCCTTGCACCATTGCATTTAAACAAGAAGGAGCACCTCCTCTATCAGTACTTACATCAACTACAACATTAAACATATTTCATATGTCATTTATCTCTCAGTTATTTCATTAATTGTCAACACAGTATTGATATTTGTATTGATCTGTGATATTAGAAATTTCAATTCAATTGCCATTACTCTTAATCAAGCTCAATGCAGCTGTTTCAGATACAATGGAAAACTTAGGATGTCTCATTTCGGTGAAACCTTCAGTTTCCTCTGTACAGAGAAATTGTATCATTTCAAATGTTCACAGGGTAAGAATAACTTGTATAGAGATTATCATTATTTAAAGTTCTTTACTGTTCAAGTTTTAAAATAAAATACAAAATACAAGTCATATGCATTGATTTTAATTAATATGAAACTGCTTCAAGGCAAGATCACATAAGTTCCTAGACTGTAAGCTAAGCCTAGATTCTTGTTTTTCCTCATGCCATGCACAGAGCAAGCGCTGATATATTCCAGGCAATAATAAACAAGGAAATCCTCAAAGCTTCTTTCCAAAAAAAGAGCAAAGAAATACCAACTGTAAGCAACTTTTCAGCCAAGAATATATTTTACCTGTCATTTTCTTGAAAATATCAAAACATCTGAAATACAAGCATTTTGAGCTATGTAACATCAGGTAAAACAGGTAGCAAATGTTTCTTCTTCCAGAAACTGGCTTTTTTTGCATGCAGTAATTTAGGGTAATAGCAGATTCCCTTTGGAAAGTAATGCCAGTATATCTTATACCTTTGCTTTTCTGCTACTCACCACAAAGAACAAAATATAGACAAGTGCATGCAGCAGCAGTCTGTGTCTCTCCTTCTTACTTTGCTTGCTGTTGCTCTCTTATTAGCTGTAGCTATGCAGTCCTCTAGATACAGTGAGACAGGAGCTGTGCTACCTTGGTAGTGAGTACAGAGGCAGCTTTTGCACTTGCCGGCTGCCTCACGTTTGTAACACCCTCACTCCTTCCGGGCAGTCATTCCAGCGGGGAATGACACCAGCATTTCTGAGCTGTTCTTGTGCTTTCTCCCAGAACACTCAGGGAAAGCAGACTTCGTGATCTCCATGCTAACTACCAGCCTGCCTGCTGCCAGTTCTCCCTACTTCTGCCAGTGATGACATTCAGCTCGCTCCTCCACGCGGGATACAGCACTGATTCCTCATTATGTAAGGCAGTCTAGGTCAAGTGTAGGAGAGACACTGCTGGCCTGAGCAAGCTAGTGGATTGCTCCCTCAGCTTCATGCTTCATGGGGTCTGGAAGCTGGATCCTCATCTTTGCTACATCTTGTTGGGTAAATGTTTTTGCATGATTTAAATGGTTTTTGTGCTGTTTTTTTTCTATGCAGATAACTGTCAGCCATGCTGTGAATTGCAGAGAGAATTTGCTAGGTGAAACTAGCTCTGTCAGCATGATCGAATCATCAGAGTAGTAGTCCTTAGCATCCCAGCTTTAAGACACTTTGCAAATAAATAAATTCTAAATTAGGCTTGTTTAACAAACCATTCTAACCGTATGGGGATTATTGCTGATTTGACTGATTAAGCTGTGAATGAAACCCATTTGCTTGAAGATGATGCGGGAACGCATTATCAGATAGAGCTATTAGCTCTGAGAGGTTTACTGCAGTTCTTGGCTGTTGCATTGTTTTAGCCTGGCAAATTGCGAATATGCTTCCTTTATTAAACAAAACAAAAGGGGAAAAGTACTCGTATTTAATTGTCTTGCACTCTTTGATCATTCTTTGAAAGCAGCAATTAAAGCCAGGATTCTGCTTGCTATTTACTGCATGAATGCGTGAATCTATAAGCCTCTGGTACAGAGAAGGTGAATACTGCAGATACAACTCCCTTCAGTGACTGCTCTGCAGAATGCCAGAACAGCATATGCTAGCTAGATTTGTGTTAGAGGGTGCCTGTTTTTACCAGACATATAGAACTCAAATAAATGAATTATATTTGCATTGTGTTGAAAACCAGTTTATGGTAAAACATGGAATGGGTTTGTTTTCAAACAAATTACACATACTGAGGGGATGTCAGATGCTGAGCAGCATCTGATTATACCAGAATGCAGTAGAAGAGGCCCTGGAAAGTAACAGCATAACCCTGATACTGCAGTATCATGTAGGGAATTTCAGCAAGGCTAGTGCTATGCCAGGAGCACTTACGATTTAGTAATTCTGATTTTGATATGTATGTATAGTTTATATGTGTGTGTATATATATATATATATATATATATGAAATAATAATTTGTAAACTTGTGCATATGTAGACTACCTTAGACAGTGAATGCCTCCTTTATCTTCTACTTTTCCCTACCTCCTTCCCACTCTCCCCCAAGTACTATCAAGCGTAATTTATAGGAGTTAGCAATTTGTAAAATCATAATAATTTAAGATAGATTGTTGAATCGCAGAATATAGAGTAAGTTATTGAAAAAAAATTCTGAAAGAAACTTTGGTTAATATGTATAAACCAGTTACAGTTTATACCTTTCTACCAAGATTTCAGTAAATATGTAAACTTAGAAAAGACAAATGTTCTCAATGTATTATTTGTCTTTGTTCATAAGTTTCTAAACTGAAAATACAAAGTAAAAAATTATCATCTATTGGACAATATGGCATTTTCAAAAGTCACGTCTAATGGATAATTTATCACTCTCAAGATAAAACAGAGGCCGTTTCTAGAGCCAAAATAAAATTAAATGTATTTCTAAGAACTAATTTTGAGGGCAACAGTGGAAGTTCTTTAATTTTTTTTCTCCCATTACTCACTAATAGTTCTTCATACTTCTCTAGAAATAACATAAATTCACTTCAACACTTGTTTGTAAGCAAGGCGAATCGTTATATCATTTTCATGTAATTTTTAAAAGATTTATTTCTCTGGAAAAGAACTGCAAAGCAGTCACTTGTCTATTTATCATGACCTTGGCTAACCAAATTACTTCTCTTCCTTTCATGACACTTACGGAGATCTATATTGTGATTTAGTAGAAATGCAAGTGGTATTTTTATTATTTATTTTCTGAAGATAGTTAGATCACGTGACTTGGTTTCAGCATCTTGAAAAGAGCTCTCCTTTTTTTTTTTAACTGCAAAATATTTTAAAGATATCATTTTATAGTTCAAAATATGGAAGTGTTTCCTGTATCACAGTATAGTATGGGAGATTAGAACAAAACTCCTAGGTACCATGCACTATTTGATGATGTACTTCAGCTTCTTTGCTTCTTGCTGCCTCAAGTGTTCTAAAATAGCTATGCTATTTTATATGAGCACACAGTGTTCTGTCCCATTTCAACAATGGGAGCTTCAGGTATTTTCTTACTGGCTTAAGGAGTGTTAATAACCTACCTATTAAATTTCAAAAAGCATTGATTTATTTGCTTTGAATGTGAGGTGGAGTTCTGGAAATGATTTCAGCATCATGATGTATATCAGGGTAAGTACTGCTCTGAGCATAACAAGGTGCAGGTGCTTGAACAGGATACAAAGTGTGTGTGTCATATATGTATTTTTGTATCCTGTATTCTGATAGGGGCTGAGAAACTGGATCCAAGCTGTATGTGAGGCAGTTTATGAACTTGCTATGTTGCAGGGCATTGATCATTAGTGGTCACTGCCTCCTGGTAAATTTTTGTGATTTAATAGAATTGTTCACTCCTTGGCTGGGTCAGTAGGTTGCTATCAGTATTTTGTATTTTCCGTTACATTACAATATGCAGTTTGAGCTTCTGAGAAACTTTTCTCTGTACTTTCTCACCTAGTTCTACAAATTTCTGTTCTACAAGGGACTTTCTGTACTTGCACTGGTTATGTGCTACAGTTGGGGAGCATACAAACAGTATGAAACTGTGCAAATTAAGCTATTTTAGACTAAATTGTTAAGCATAAACAATGATTATACCAATTCTTTAATCTAAAGGATAAGGAAAGTATAGCTATAAAGATCAAACTTTTACTTTCCATAATGGCAAATTTACTGCTCAGATTGTCTCTGCTCATTTTAACTGAGCAGTTAAGATACATATTGTGAAGAAAAACATATGCTTATTAAACCCACATTTAATATTAGTGATAAGTTCAAAAAGAAAGTCTACAAACAGTTGTGTTTTAGTTTATCTCACGTAACATCCAAATATATCTGTAATTTTATAATTCACAAACTTTCCAGGTAAATTTGGGTTCTCAGAAATTCAGAATTTCACTGTCTATAACTCCATTTACATTCAGTGCACAAAACCATTCCAAAAGTCAGAGAAATCTATTGATGTAGAAATGGGCCATATCTATTTTAGAGTTACATGTTTAATAACTGGTGGATATGCTCTGTTCTTTAGCAAACAAATATTATTATTTTATTCAGAGGTACTCAAATGATTCTGTTACTTTTCACTGATCTTAACTGGAGGTAATAGTTGTTTCTGTACCGATGTATTCTATGCCATTTTTCCAGGTCTTGGTTTTCCATGATGGCAGTTTTCAATTCTTTAGTGCTTATATAACTGTAGCTGCAGGATACTTGGTTCACATAGTTTAGAGAGAAAGAGAAAAGGCCATTTGGATTATCAAGTTCACCTGCTTGTCCATGGAGATCTTGAATTCCTTTATTAGATGTTACATGGATTACTCCATTATCCATTTTCCACATTTGGTACAATTCACGGAATTAATTCCTAGAATAACTAGAAAGAGATACTGTACACGAGTTATGGGAGATGTTTTTAATGCATTGATAAACAAAATGTACCTTAGACATTGCAACTTCAAAAAAGGTTGTCTGAAGAAAACAAGATTGTCCCAATGCCTTGTGATCACTAAGGGCAAGCAGTTTGTAGTTCTGGAGCTTGAACTTACCAGACTGTTCTCAACACAGAAGTTCTTGAGGTAGACACAAGAGTACATGTAGTCAAAATTTGTATAGGGCATGTATGAATACCACACATCTCCATCAGTGCAAATTTACCAGGTCTTCAGAATCTGAAACCTGCAGGATTGCAGGCACAAGGCAGAAGCCATGGCATATCTCCTGATGGCCATGGCCCTGCTGCGCAGGGCACACGTTCTCCCTTGGGCCTTTGGGTGCCTGCTTCAGACCATGCCCGTCACAAGGATTACACATTCTGCAAACTGCATGAGAGAAACTCTCACTGCATCTGCAGTGAGGAGGGGCCAGGACTTTCCAAAGAAAAGACAACATGTATCATATGCTTGCTTTTATTTGAAAGTTACCATGGTTTACTAGCTCTTAGCAATGTCCTCTGTGTGTAGAGAGAGGGGAAAAAAAAAAGGCACACTGGATTTTAGAAGTAGAGAAAAGGGAAATCATATTTTCTTTATAAATTTTAGTGTTGGAATAACCAATATGATTGAGAAATCTATACTTGAACTAGGTATACGATATCTTGATTTATTTTTCTACACTTGGGTGCAATGCATAATTTTCAACATTTGAAAATAGAAGAATTTAAAGGATTCAGTTCTGTGGTGGTGTGTAAGAAGTTGCTATAAGCTTGATAAAGCCTTCTAACCTGCTCAAACCTCATATCACTCATCTTGGTCTGGTTCAAGGAGCCACCAAAAGAATTTGTTAAGACAGTCACGAACCCTGTCCTTTTTCCGTACACTGGCTGCTGGTAGAACTAGACTTGAGCGCCTGTTCGTTAGAGGGTGCCCAATGAAATGGGAGCAACAGTAAATACAACTTAAAAAAGA
The DNA here is from genome assembly GCA_032353885.1 of Nothura maculosa. Classification (NCBI taxonomy): domain Eukaryota; kingdom Metazoa; phylum Chordata; class Aves; order Tinamiformes; family Tinamidae; genus Nothura; species Nothura maculosa. Next base: position 1,164,626 of record JAUBOD010000129.1, read on the forward strand.
GAACGCTTCAGTATTTTGTTAACGTTCCTTCCTAGGTTCAGTGACTATATTAAATATGCTAAGCAACATCTCCACTGATGCTTATAGAAGGACATTTTAGGTATACTGAACACTGAATAGGTTCATAATACATTCCAATTATGATTAAGCTGGTAGGAGATGCAGTGTGTTCAGTATTTCACTTTACAGTGTGCGAAGGTCAGTAATACGTTGAAGACTAAAATTGAAGGCACCTGAGGAATCTTTGTTTTTTACTATGCTGTGTTTGTTGTTTAAGCTATCTAGCTTCTAGTGTATTGGTTTTTGGTATAATTTTTAGTTCAGAGTTTCAAAGTGCAACATCTTAAAGGAGCTATGCCCATAAAATACCAAACAAACTTAGACAATAGCAAAGAGCAGAGGAATTAAAATTTCAAGCTATGAAGTAAATATTCTGCCTTTTAACCTAGTGACAAATCTGTATTTATGAAAACCTGGCAATTCTATCATTTCCAGAATTGTCATCTTTCAATGACTTGAAGGACTTCTGGGAATGATCAACTGGCATTAGTATCTGAACATCTGGCAAGTCTTTAAAATTTTGAGGGCAATTCCATGTTATTACCACAACGAAGTAATTTGTCACCTGTAAATACTCTTGAGTACCCTGAAGAACTTTGCAAATGTATGAAAAAAGATCTTTCAGGTTTCATAGTTAAACCGAAATAGTAATAGACAATTCAAGAGTGTTGTAAGCAGTAGAGCATGAGTCTTTCTACCTGTAGGTCAAAGAACTGAACTGCTTTGGGGTTAAAAGGGACCTTCCCGCACTATTTAGTGGCTTAACTATACTGCCTGCCTAAAAGCTAAATTCAGAATGGGTCATTATGGCAGCAGTATTGGAAAGCATGGAAAACTTAGCTCAGGCACATTCAGGGAGAAAGGTTGATGGTTGGATCCAGCTTGTTCTTGCCCTGTATACACAGATGTGAATTTGCACTGCAGACAACCTTCCATAATTCCATAGATATATGACATAAAAATACCCCCCAAAAGTAATACATGCATAGTTTTGCTTTAACATTACCCTTTCAGAAACAGTAATCTTAATATGTAACGTCTGTAGGAGATGTAGGTCATATTGCCTTTTCAGTGTCTTGGCATCTGAAGGTTAGTATCTAGATATTTCAGGGGTGTATTAACTAAATGCTTAGAAGTTACTTGCTATGTTCTTTTAATCACTGCAATATTTGCACAGAAAACATCGAGAGTGTATTGTTTTTGTTAGAATGACTGCTTATAACACCCTGCTAGTGTTAAATACTTGCACTTTAAAAATCCAAGTGTGTATAGTGAGAGGCCAAGCATCTTAGTAGGAGAAATTCAGCTTCATATAGTTTGGATGCAAGATTTAAGCGCAAAATTTCATGAGATCCATATACTATAAATAAATAAATAGAAAGAACAATTAGGGGATCACTTTCTTTATAACTGACATGGGTCACTGAATTGCAGGTTAATGTGTTGTGTTTTATCACAGGTAACAGCCTCATTGTGCACAGATGTTAATTTGGTTTCTTTCATTTTATCTTTACATACCAAAACCATATTATATAATGAAAGAAATGCAGTATTATTTTTGGCCTTTTTTTCTGTGCACCTCCCACCTTCCTAGTCACTGCCCCCTTTCCTAGCAGCATGACTCATCCTGCACCCACCTTTCTCCAGCACCAGGGAAATTCTGCTTTCCAAAAGCCTTTGCAGATGGCCAGCCCAGCTCCCTTTTTTTTTTCTTTCTTTTCCCTTTTGGCAGAACAGGAAATGTCTAATGGAGTCTGATTTAGCTCAAAGCTGAGGCGGATCCAATGCAGCTGCAGTTTGCTGTATTAAGAGCTGCTGTTACTTAGCAGTCTGCCTGTTAAAAGAGAGCTTTGCTGCCTGAGTGCCGGGTTTGGCTGCCCCGCTGCCATCTGCAGGCCTTGAGTGTTGTGCTGGCCTCACTCAGCGCAGGGATTGCCAGTGCAGTCTGGCACAGGAGTCATGGCCTCATACCTTTTTTCTTACCTTTCAGAGGCAAAGAATTTACTGAAATAAAAAGTAATCACAACTTTTACTTGTTTAACACCCAATAAAGCAATCCATTTCCTATTCGTAATCCTTGCCCTCTGCTCCTTTTTGAAGGTTCTGGGTGATGTACATCTTCAGACTCTAAAAGCCAGACTCCCATTTACTGCTGGCTCCAACCTGTTCATTGCTTTTACCGGTAGATGGGGCTGTCCTTCAAGGTGATGGCTCTGCCTTTTTTTTTTTTTTTCTCTCCCTTTTCTTCTTTCTTCATTCTCTTCTCTGTCACTCTTCTTCCTCCTCCCTCCCATCCGTGCTCCCCCTCCCCCATTTTTTTTTTTGCTGCTATTTGCTGATTTGTGGTAGGTGCCATAGGGTGAGCCTCAGCGCTGGAAGCTGGGGACGAAACAGAGAAGATACTGCAGCGGCTGCTTTTTTTTTTTTTTTTTTTTTTTTTTTTTTCCCCTCTCCCCTTCAGTGTGAGGAATGCAGCAATTATAAACACCTGGTAATCTTTTGGAACTGGGAACCTGAGCAAAAATTTTAGAGCATATTTCATCATCACTAACACATGCTTTTATGTTTTTGTTCTCCTAGTACATTTGAAATTCATGTTTTATCAGGTAAGCAAGCAGAATGTTAAATCCTAGACCTTAGATAATTTATGCCACTTATCTGTAGGGCTCCCCTCCACCTTCCCCCTTTCTATTTGGTATCATTTCGGAATGTTTGCTTTAGAGTTAATGCTAATCATAAAACAGAGGAGAAAATCCAATTTAGTATTTTTTTAATGTTTCAAAAGCTGCAGTGAGGTCTGTTTGGCAGCACAGCATTTTCGTATAAGATGGATTTCACTGCTGTTATATATTTGGATATTTCCAAGTTGTTTTCTTAACCTTTTAATTCTTTTTTTCCTCTGAATTATGTAGAAGTAGTTACTATACTTGTAAGTCGTATTGCCCCTTCACCTGGAAAACATACGAAGGGCTGAAGTAAAACAATGTGTAGTCATATCCTTGATACTGCAGGAGTGTGCAGTTTTCCTTCCTATATAGGAACCTTGCTTTAAGGCTAAATAGTTTCCCCAAGTATTTGGGATTTACTGAATGTAGAGAAAAGAGCTTCATCCTTTTCTCCTCCCCACTGCTCCTGTTTTACACCTCCTGCCAGCTTTCTGAAAGTGTACATAGCTAGACACCCTCATTTTCATCTGTATAGAGATTAGGACTGGTTATAAGTCTGTAATGGCTGTAGATTTGACTCGGTTCATAATCTGAACCATCTTGCTTTTTTAAACAGCACAAGAAATTTGCCAGGTGGACATCAGGCATTTTCAGCATCTTTTCTAAAATGGATTTCTTCTCCGCTGCTTGTTTGAGGTATGTGCTTAAAAGACTCCCACTGAATTAATTTTTCTTGGGTCAGACTGTATGCTCCCTCCTCTCCCCCCAGGAAGAGCCTATGTTGCTCATCTTGCAGTGTTTGAAAATGGATTGCTCCTCAGGTCTCAAGTTTGAAAACCTATTCAGTTGTATACCTTTTCTAGAAATGTTTATTTTGTAGTTGTGATTTCCAACTCCTGAGCTATAGCTATCAGCTATTGGCTGATGTTACTTTGGCATCTTTGACTTGCACCTACTTTTCTACTGTGTTTTTCAAGATTGACTCAAGTTTAATAAAGTACAAAGGAAAAAAGGCAGTGCTAAAAATGACTTTGAGAATCTCATGTGAAACAATAACAGGTTGATTGCTGTCAACCCAGTTAGTTTATTTTGTTGAGCCTAATTTGTGTGATCTTGAACATTTGCTGAAATATTTAGACACAAGAAAGCAAGTTAGAGACAGGCAGACTTAATATGATTGCCCTTAGTTTGTCAGTGGACTCACAGATAATTTTTATTATTTTAAAGAAAGTTATGATGACAGTGTAAGGAAAGAAGGGGCTTTAGCCTGTTCCAGGGATATGAGATTTTTGCTCCATAACAATATAATCCCGGCAATTTTAGGGAAATTCTAAAAATGAATATTAGTTTACATAGTATTTTCTACTAGAAATACAAAATAATGAGTGTAATGATCTACAGGAAAATAATGTGGGTCACCATATATAATGGAATCATAAATCATATAGGCTGTTATGCAGTGCTACATTATGTTGGGAATAAGAGTAGTTTATTGATCATGTTCCTTATGTTATAACACAAACTTACTTTGAAGTTTCAGAAATTGTAAATGTCAATTACTAAAATATCTGGGAAGCTAAAATAAAATAATAGGTGATTATCTCATTTAAACCTAAGGCTGCTTTGAAACTTTAGAATGACTAGGAATCTGACTTCTTTATTCAATACATTATCCCAATGCTAAGCGCTTTAAAAAACAGCTGATTGTTGACTTTTATGGATATCATCACTATCGCTATCCATATTCTACCACATCCTGCCCTCTTCCAGCACATGAATTCCTACAAAAGTCTCTAAGAGTTTTGCAGATCAATGGCAGAGGTGGACAGTGTCAAGGGCAAACCTACAAACCTTATCGTTGGATTTTGCCCCTTAAGTGGCATTTTTCTCATCCTTCTTTGAATGAGATTACAGAATTCCTTGCTTTTGGTTATGACAGTCTGACATTCTAATGGCAAATTGATCCTTCCTTTGAAATATTCCTCAGAAAAGTGACATAAACTTGCTTTATCTTTTTGTTTAAGCACCCATTAGAACTGTGTTTGATAATTTTCTGGATAAATATGCTTCTTTCAATATATTATTTTTCTGAGCTCCAGTACCAACTCAATCGTGAGAAAGCATACTGACTCTTTTGAGATGAAAACATCATCAATAAGCTTATTGATTTTCTCCCAATAGCAGAAATATATTCCACCTTTGGTTCCTCCGTTGAGTATATACTGACAGCAGTGGGATTTCACAGGTGTAAGAGAGAGCGATATTTGGCCCATGGACTTATTTTTACTGACAAAAGGAATAACAGAAGACAATCTGAGTTCTCTTTGCTGGCACATGTATTAAAAATTGAACAATGTATATTCATACGTGTAAAGTGAGAAAAAGAATGTTAGGCAGTAAGAGAAGAAACACCAGTAGGCTCTTTTTAGCATAATCTTTTAGCGCACTTAAGAGATCAAAGTGCTCATAGGGAAAAATCATAAAGTTGAAATATTCTAAAACAGAAAAAAAAACCCTTTTTTAAGTAAAGTTTAACCTTTATACTACAAGGGATGTTTCTGATTAAACCTTATATTATGCAGACTATGATGGAAAATTCTCCCAGTGTTTTTCCTCAAACTCAGTAGTTCTGGCATATGTTACTCAGATTATTCGAGTTGTAGAGTTATCCTTAATAGCTCTCTCTGTATAAATACATCTAAAAGCTGGATGGAAGCAATCTGAAGTTTGATATAAAGTGATCAGTTGAGTCACATTTGTGGACACAGAAATCATACTCCTTTTCATTACTGGAATTAGTCAAATTTCTGTATAAGGTACATAATAATATTTATTTGAAGAATCACAGTAATATCTTACTGAATACATAAATGAATGTTCAGTGTTGTCAGGCTTCCTGTCTTTCAATCACTATTGTGTTAACCATTTCCACTACTACATATGAGGCCCTTTCACACTCTTCTGATGCACTGTTTAATTCTAACAAAAATAATTAATATTTATTTTGCACCTATTACCAAAATTCTGGGTAATACTCTTTCCTGTTATATTTAATATCACTTGAAGTACTACATTTCTAACTCGGCTACTTATTGTCTGTATTTATCATTCCCAGAAGCTCTCTCTCTCCCAGTTTTCTGTTCTAGGAAATTCAGATCACGTTACTTTTTCGATAGTGAAGTTTCTATATTCTCTGTCAATGGCATTGAAAACACCTCTGACTGTCTTTTCAGTGGTCTCTTTTACAATGTTTCTATCCTCCTTTTGACTAATTTCCTCTTCTTTTTTTTACAAGTCTCTGAGAAAAACAGGACATAATCCCAGTATTTTTTGGTCTCAGCAGCAGTTGTTATCCAGCTCACTTTGTGATTTCCAGCTGTGTATCTTCTCATTCCCTCTATTATCCTGGTGGTTTATTTTGATACCTTGTGAACATTCAGATCAACAATTTTAATCTTTCTGCTCTTACTCTTTCAATAGATTCTGTATTTTAATTCCAGCCTTGTCTTTTTTTTAACTTATTTTGTAATACAATTCAGAATATCCTCCTCCTGGTTAAAACAACAACAAAAAGCTACATGAATTCCTGTCAAGGTCACAAAGAATATTTTAGGAGTAAATTGAGAGATTTATGTGAATGCTTTAGGCCTTTTTTAATAGCAGTGTTGGTGATGATAAAATTAAGCTGAAACTGCACTATCTTGTAGTTGAAGTAACGTATCTGAAGGAAGCTTTCAAATGTTTGGTTATTTAAGTGCATTTTAAACCAATGACTTGAATGTATTCCAGGTGTATTTTCATGCAAGTATGCCCTCTCAACCCTCTCTAGAACCCATTTTCTACTTATTCTTTAATGGTATTTCCTTCAGAGTAAGATCTTTCATTTTCTTTAATGCTTTCAAAAGCCTAACCATTCTATTTTACTGTAAATTTACTTGTCAAAAGGTAATCTTGCAGACTAAGATCTTTCCAAGGATGATGATGGGTTTTTTTTCCTTAGGAGAACCTCAGAAGGGCACTTTGTGTACTTTTGGCAGGGATTCCAGAGCAGGTCTAGAGATGACAGAAAGGGAAGAGGATCAGGGAGTCATTCAAATACACAGTCGGTTAGTTCTGTTCTTCGTGTCTATGGTAGGACATGGAGAATGAAAACAATAACAACAACAAAACCTAATTCAGACAATTCAGACTTCATTCTAAGCATGTTTTGGTAAATATAAATGCCACAACACTTTAAATCTAAAAAGAGCTGAAAATCTGTGCCAAAAGGCTGTTTAATTTCTTAGCATTTCTCTTAGATTAAATGTGCATTACTGGATAACCACAGTGCATTTATGAGTAAAAGGGGTAAAACAAGTGTATATGGCAAATCCGTTAATTTTTTTCTCAATGTCAGGAGAATACTATACAGTTAATTAAAAAGACCTTTTTAAAGAGAGCATTTATGTATAATAGAGAGAACTAGGACAGTTGAAAAGCTGATTAAATGGAAGTGGGTGCACAAGAGCTATTTCAATGTTTTTATTATATTTATACTAGTATTTTTAGTGGCTGAAAAACACAATCTAATACATTTCTTTCCTAAAACTAAAGTCTAAAGAATGCTAAATATATCATCTGAAATACAGAGGTAGAGGAACAGAGAACTTTTTAGAAATCTTGGCTAGCTACATTAGCAGTGCTTAATGGAGAGAGGAGTCATGTGACTTTTTTAAAGGAAATTATTCTTAACATTGATTATGTGATCAGGATTTCTTCTAGAAACTCGCCTTTGAGTTTCTTGGTCTTCAGCTCAGATTTTCCGCTCTGAACAGACACACTAGTGGACATAGACCGAAAAAGAGTTACCCCTTATCATATTTCAGAAGATAAATTCTTACATTGCTAGTATTAAGAATTAATGAAACATTATTATACTTGAAAGAAATACATATATCTGATTTAATGTTATTAATTTTCACTTCAAGGGCAGTGTTCTGTTCATTACAATAAAATTCTTATTAGACAATAAAATTCTTATTTTGTTTACATCTATGCCAAGACCAACTGTCATGAAACAGCCTGTAGCTGCAAAGTGACTTGTCCTCTGAAACCTGGTGGCCATATGCGGCCTACCTAGAGGGAGAACTGCCCGAGGTGAGGTAATTTTTCGGTCATGTCTGGAGACTTTTGGGGAAACTACTAACTAAAATGGGCCCAAACCATATCACTGTCACCTCTAACTACTTAACAGTGTCACTACAAGTGACATTGTGTCCCAGTGTCCAAAAGTATTTCTTAGCTTTGTATAATGCATTGGTAACATATACCTTCTAAGTTATAGAGGAAAGAAATGTTATTCATGTAACGGCATTAAAGAAAGTAATACTTCTTAACTGTCCTATAGAATATTATACTTTATTTCGTAGCATTGCTTCCATGGAAAGGGGAGCTTTGTAAAACTGCTTTTACTGACATGTCTAGATAAGCATGTTGTTTCAAGGTGTTTCTTCTCTGCTTTGCTTGTCTGCTTTTTGATGAGCAAATATAAAACTGCAGTAACATTGTATAAAAGCAAAATTAATTCCTGGTCTGGAAATGTGTGAGACTTTTTTTCCAAATACTTTCATTCTAATGCAAAGGCATGATTTGAAAGAACAAAGGAGGTTTCCAAATCAGGTGAAGACTGTGAAAGGAAACAATTGGCTTGCATTAGTGCTAACTTTCTCCCCCTATTCCTGGTAGAATTAACTACGTTTATTATTTTAAACACTTCAAAGGATCACTGCTTTTCATAATTACACTTTAATACTAAAAGCACTGGGAGAGTGCTTTCCATATCAAAGAGTTTATGAATTCTTACATATAATCATCATATACTGTGAAACAGTTATCTGTCTTTAACAAAATGAGTCAATGACAGAGGTTAGTTGAGATATGTTTGTTTATCTAAAATATTTTATTGTCACCGCATTCCTGCATTCAAGCAACAATACAGGTTGCAATGAGGAAATAAAGATAGAAATACAACATGAAGTGTGGCAGAGAGACCAATAAAACAAAATCCCAGAACCAATACATCTGTAATAAGGGGCCGCTATGCATCCTCTGTGTGTGTGTGTGTGTGTGTGTGTGTGTGTGTATGCATATATATGAATGTTATGTGGGTGTGTATACATACATCTGTATGTTGTGTGTGTGTGTATACACCTATTTATCTATCTATCTGTCTGAAAATCTTAATGCTAAAGTAGACACAGTCTTGAGTCACTAGGTATGAGGAATGTACTGCCCTGAGGTCAAATTGCCAGTTTGTTATATTTCATGAATGGGACATACAGTAGACAGTATTTTACCACTTTTGATACATATTCAGTGATTTAAAAAAAATACAGTTGCTTTCAATGCATTAAGTAGAATTATATTTGAATGTTAATTGTATTCAAATAATATTTTTAGTCTTTTATTTTTCCATTTTCTTTGAGAGTAGGCTTTGGCACATAAGTGGCATTAGTGCTACCATTTGCTTTTGCACACAAACCTCAGTATAAACTGGAAAGGATGCACTTTCTCTTTTCATTTGCTAACAACCATGTTTAGTTTGATTACTGCTGTGAAGATCTGGAAATGAGTAATAGCTTAGAAGGACTTAGACTTTTTTTTTTATTATCTGTAGTTGTTATATGCCAGCGTCAGGGCAGCTCTAGGGCTACAGTCTGGTAAAAGCTATAGTATGTCTGGTAATTTTGACTTTAGGCTATATTCTGCTTAGCTGCTGCACAGACTGTTTGTGAATCTGTCATTCATGGGCACTGACCTCAGACTTGCCCTTTCCTTTCCCTTCAAGACAAGTTTCTATACATTTGTAAAGTTGACATCTTTAACCAGCACTAAATGATACTTAATGGAGCTTCTGAAAGAAACTAAAATACATACTGCTCAAGTGCAGCAATGATAGATTACCACCCATATTAACAAAAGAAAGCAAATTCTCTCTTTCCCTTATAACTGCCTAATTCCTAGATAGCAGCTGGCCCTGAGTTTCTTGAAGTCACCTCCCCCTCCAAGCTTTTGGAAAATATCCATTAAGTCATCAGAAAGTGCAGGGAAGTAGAAATATTCAATTTTACTTTTGTAAGGTATTTCTCTGTTCTAGAGCAGATCTGTCTTCAGTACATCAAGATAATCTATTTGTGTATCTTATGATAGTATTTAAGATTTTCTCTCCACCTTTCATTTTGCCGCTTTGCCCATAAGATTGCTATGGGTCACCCTGCAGTGACATTTATTGATCAGAGCTATATACTCTGTAGGATTCTGAAATGTAGGCTCTGGTTCATTTTGGCCATAGATTTTTATTTCTGTACGGAAGCCAAGTAGGAAAGCATCTATGTCTAAGATTATATTCGGGTGCTTAAATGAAAAAATGTATAATTTCCATGGACAAAGTGACCAGAATATTATATTGATTTTTGTGTGAATTCTAGATTGCTTAATATTTTGGAAAAGGTTGGCTAAAGCCTTTAGCTGTATGTTCAGATAAATTCCACATATGAAATAGAAGCCATTCATTCTCTTTTACGTGAGAAAACATTGTGAAAATGAGTAAGTGATAACTGTAGTAAAATTGTGATTAGCATTAGTTGGAGGGTATGCACTGCTGACAATTTTCCCTTTTAGAGTTCTACAGATTTGTTTTTCTGAGTGTAATACTTCTAAATCAGGTAGCTAAAACAGTAACTATCATTCACTGCTTTAGGGGATTAAGAAGAGAAAGATCATTTCTTGAGGTAGTGATATGCTACCTCAGTTAAAATACAGATTGCAGTTTTGTAGCATCTATTTCATTTCTGAAATTTTAAAGAAGAGAACCCCTCCACCAAATAGCATCTCTTCTAAGTGCAAGGAAGAGGTGCTTAGCTGGTATAGACAAAAGTATGATCTTTAAGGAGAAGAAGCAAGGATGCTAGCAACTGAGCAGCCTAATCACTGTAAAATCTTTGATGGTATGACTTGTGCACATTGTACTTTCTGAGTGAATATGAACATTCAGCTTTAATACTTACCTTCAGTAGCTGCTGAAAAACACGTAAGTCCCTTTTCCCACTCAGTAGTGTGTTCTAGTTCCACTGAGTTCCATCAGATTTATGCTATTATGGAATAATATGATCCTAAAGTTTGATTTTCTCCTATTACTCTTTGGATCTTGCTTGGTGAACTCGAGAACATTCAGAGAGGGCATGCTGACAGCACATCGTTTGACCTGTGCTACGGGCCAGTTTGAGCTTTGTAAGGCAGAGTTCAAATTCAGTACAGATTTTAGAAATGTTTGTAGACAACACTGCTGAATATAAGAGTCTGGCTTGTTTTGCTTGTGCAACTTTGGTACAGCACAAGTTATAGAACAAGATATATTACCTCCTCTCACATCATTGCTACATTCTGTGAAAGCATCTCATCTTTCACAATGATGATTTTTCTCAGATAATTTTTCTCTTCTTGATCTTGATCAAGATCAAAACTCTCTGAGACTTTTCAGAGTACTTTGGATACATTTACTTCCCTCCCAACTTGGTGGCCTGCTCACAATCAACCTATCACACAGGAATTCCATTCTGCCACCCAAAAAGCTTATCTTCTGAACAGCAATCCCGAAAAACGCAGCCGCAGGCCTGCCTGGCCTGGCCGGCTTGCCACGGAGCACATGGCTCCCAGCCCCACTCCCTCCGTGCAAGCCTGGCTGCGCAGCCAGGGAGAGGGTGACCTCTGCCAGGCAGGCAAGGAGGGCACTGCCCGCACCTCTCGCTCCCTACAACCCACTCACACGTCAGGAGATGGGCAAACCCCTTATGGACTTGCCAGACAGGCAGAAACATTTCTGGAGGGAAGGAGATGTGACAGTGGTAAGAGAAGTAAGAGGTGAGGAAGGGAAAGTCTGGATGAAGTTTTCACTCATTTTTTTGTGACTTTCCTGGGCTAAACCACTGACCCCACTTCCAACTTTCACTACTTTGAGAATCACTCTTTTAGAGCAATCTTCTCCAATTACATTACATTTTAAAAGTATTTTACTTTCACTTTGACTTAGAGTATCAGAAGTAATTTGCAGTATAAGTAACAAAAGATGACCTCCATCATATTGAATTTATTGAACTTGCTGATATAATTTAAATCATAGGCAAACTCAACAACTTGAAGAATAATAAAAATTGAGATACTTGAATAAAAAATCATCTCTTTCTAGAACTACCAGGCCCACCTAAATTCTGTTTTTATCTATATTTTTCAATTATTTTTTTCCTCTAAAACTGATTGATTTGTTTGATCTTAATTCCACTTCTTAAGGTATTCACATTAGTATCGCCCATTTGTTTTATGCTCCCACTTAATCCAACATGGTAATTTCTAAGCTTCTTAACTGTGCATGTTTCCCACAGCCTTAAATGACTCTCCATGCTTTAGGGCCATGACATACAGGATGCTTCCATCTCTTCTGTGACAATGGTCATTGTTCAAATACTGAAGACTTGCTTTATGTAACTGAATGTTCTTATATGTAGTGTACTTATTTCTGTTGCCTTGTACTCTGTCAAGCACATTGATAAGCTATTTAGAAATGTGCAGTTCCCATCTTTGTTATCTTCACTGCAGGCTTGTTTGCACAGGCTGGTAGGTGGTATATATGGCACCTATGGAAACATCATTCAGCTGTGAGAGCCCAGTGCGAGTGGTCCCCTGCCCTCAAATCCATTGATGAGAGGCAGGAGTGGCGCACCAGGAATGAGGAGTGCACCCTGCACGAGTCTCAGCTGGGCACCTTGTAAATCGATACCTCGCTGTGGGAGTTCAAGTGGCTGGAGCTCTCTTGCATCTCATAGGACTAAAAGTAGCTCTTACCGTAAGTCTGGTATTAGCAGAGTAAAGATTTAAGGGACAAAAATGACTAGTCTTACCATCTCTCTAAAAACTACAAGTCTACGTATATATTCTCTAGATCATTATAACTCACTGCTATAACTAAAAAAATCACTATTTAGAAAAAATATTCCAAAAATCCACTATTACAAGATTAAAGGATGACAATTGTGACAGTAAGAAGTAGATCGGTGCTCTAAAATCACGGATGCACTGGTACATGTCATTAAAAAGATAAATGTGTATTGTTGGATGATAAGAATAGCTGAAAAGCATTTTTAATCACAAATCTCAAATCCTTTAAAATAGGTAAGCGTTGTTATTCCCTGTTACATAGACAGAAGAGCTGAGGTTGAGAGAGATGTGATCTGTCATTAGCCAGATCTGCCCTTCTTTGCTCTGGGGAGCAGTGTATCATGTTGCAATTTTGTTTTAGCTCCTGTCTCACAGGGGGGGTCTGTATGAACAGATTCCCACGATAGAGCTGGGTTATCTATCAGTTTCAATTCAACTTCAGGATAGAAGCTTTTAAAATTACTAAATATGTTAATGTTTCATTAATTTCATTAGTGTAGTTTAAGTACATTTAAGTACACATGTTCGATACTCACTGAATGGTATTTGTAGGATATGCTTAAATGTTAAACATCTTTCCTTATGGCACTTTTTACCTATATTCAGCATGGTTTCTTGGCAAAATGGTTATGAAATGTGCACTACAATTATATTTTAAGCATACAGTTAGAGACCTGTATTTGGTAAAGTAAGCATAGTCAGCTTTTTTTAGTAGGAAAAGTATCGGAAGTGACTCAGATTGTGGAAAGTTGATTTTGTTGCTGAAAAATTTAGCATCATTTATGCTACTTGTCAGTAAGTATATAGCTACTAATACAAAATTTTTAATTGCTAGTTTATTTTACCCTATTTTTCAGTATTACATTTTGGGGCGTTCAGCAGTGCTGAGCTGCTGATCTGCTGTTTTTGAACTTGGTTGTCACCTGCAGTGCATATTTTTTCTTACTTTTCCATATACTTTCATAGCATTAAGTACAGAACTTTGGAGTGTTCTGGCCTGGTAAACATGTAAAGCCTCTATACTGAAAGTCTCTATTCTTGTTTATTTTAAAGAAACACTTTTCTCTCATCTTTCCTCTTGCCAAGCAAGGTTAAAAAAAATA